>JAPKLW010001387.1:56683-116571 GCA_026898455.1 Plectranthus barbatus | reverse complement strand
ATATCAACCCCTAGAACCCGCTAGGGTTTCTAGCCACTCATCGCAGAAAGAAATCCAAAAGAAAACATATTAAATTGCATAAACATAAAGAACTTACAAGAAAAATAAAGGGTTTCGTGTTTCCCAAGTCTCCAAACTCTAAAACTAAATTGTAGAACGAAAATATGAAGAGGAATTGAAAGGTTCTCTGAAAAATCGAATTTTCTAGGTTATTTATAGTGGTGGATGTGTATCCTATCAAATCTAGGGCTAAAGATATGAATAAATCCAAATTTAATCAGATTTTCGCTCCAGCAGAGAACCTCGCGTCGATCGAGGCTGATCCCCGTCGATCGACGGGAGTTCTTGGTCTTCGTCGATCGATGCCAGTTGGCATCTGTCGACGCAGCTTTTCGCCCTCCTACGCGTTCTCACGGTTTTGGCCATAACTTTCTCCTCCGAACTCCGATTGACCCGATTTCAGTTGCGTTGGAGAGCTAACTCAAAGAATCATCTATTGCCATGTGCCAATAGCTCGAATTCCTTTTGTGGACGAAATAGTCACTGCTACTCTTACACGTCACTGCTTTCGGAATGGATTTCTCGTGAATTTAGGCCTAAAACCCTACAAAAACACCAAAACACGCATAACACCACCTAATATAGACTCATGCACATAATATATATATAAGCTCAATAAAACTACATAAAATAGTAGGAAATAATATAGATAAGTGAGTAAAAGAATGAGCTTATCACACTCATACTTGAGGTGGTCTGGAGAGTTGCACTCAAAGAATGCTTTAGGAGGTCTTTCGCTGAACTTCAGTTCACTGGATTGTGAACCTTCCTTCTTGGCTTTGGCTTTCTCAAGAAGTCTGGTCAGATTCCTCATCTGCTCCTCAAGCTCTTCAATTGAGCTCTCTTCCTCCTTCTTCTGGTCGGAAGGTGTGGTGCTGACTTTGAAGTGGACGCCTGTTCGGAAGATCTGTCCGCTTGGTAAGGCTTTTGAGGCCTTCTCTTGAACTCCTTTTTTGCGAAAAAGGTAGCATTTTCTTCTGGAGTTGTGCTTACACTTCGCACTGCTTCATTCTTGTTCGCCATTTGGATATCCCATTCATGGGCTTGGAGCTGGGCGAACACGTTCTTGGTCATCATCTTGGAGAGATCCTTCTCCTTCAAGCTGGTGGATTTGACGAACCAGTCCTCCTTAGGCATCTTGGAGAGAATTTTTGCATTAATATATGCAACTTCATAGGTTCTCCCCAAGTTTTTTAGCTTGCAGATAATAGCATTGAATCTGACTTCCATTGATTTAACATTTTCACCAGGAAGCATTTGGAAAGATTCATACTTATCTACACAGTTTTGAAGCTTGTTACGCTTCATCTGAGTTGTTTCTTGGCTGAGTGTGCCAAGAAATTCCCACATCTTTTTGGCGTTGTTGTGCTCAAGAGCTTCAACAACCAGTGGCTCTGGTAGGGATTGTAAGATGAGCTCCATGGCCACCAAATCCAGCTAAAAACAAACTATGTCATCGTTCATCCACTCTGCATAAGTCTTCTCCACTATCTCCTGACCTTCTGCTTCTCCAAGTTGAGTATTCATCTTGGTGATCTTCAGTGGTCCGGAAGATAGAACCTCTACCATCTTTGGGCGGACATTCTTCAGCATAGTCAACGACCGCTTCTTCCATATCTCAAAGTTATCCGATGAATACTTTAGAAGCTTCGAAATATGTGCCATATCTGCGTACCTAAGCTTAAAACACACAAATAGAACCAAGTGCAAAAAAACAGAGATCTGGTCCTAAGAGACTCAACACCTTAGTCTGTAAGAACCTTGGCACGTGATACCATTTGTTGTCCTGAAATCAGAGTGCAAAACTATACAACATAAGGTGAAATGTGCAACGTGATGGGTTTTGTATACTGAAAGAATTTATTATAATGTGTATACAACGGTTTATTTCTCCTATCTGTCAAACAATCTTACATGTATGTAACAATGGTACCATCTTGTCTCACCGATAGGGATGATCATACGGTGTGTAGTAGATCGCGGAAGACAGTATGATCACTTGACCTAGTGAGACATAAACCTGATCACAACCGAGACAGCGTATGAGGATACGTCTGTCCAGATGGTTGCGGCATTGTCAGAATAAGTAGTCTGTCTTGGTTACTTGACATGCTGGTACGCAAGGGTGGCGTATTGATGGACCGCAGTGAGATGTATTCGACTGTCTGACATCAGTGAATACAAGATCTCGTTATTGATTGAGTCCAAACCCTAACGAAGGTTCAGGGGTTTGCACGGGTTGACTGTTGCTTTGACTTGCCATGGTGGAGAGCCTGAGTAACGTGCTCATATATTCGCATCTTGGAACAGTAGTTCGTGTAGTACCACCTGAGACTGGGTTTAGGTAACCATATCCGAGTAATAGGATGTGGACATTCCCTGAAGAGCCCAATGACATTCATCGTGTCAAAGTCCTGCAGGCTGATTAAGTTCAGGCACGAGTGATAAGGATTGAGTGGTACTACTCAAGAATAATAAGATATTAATTAATTATAGATAGAGCTTGTCAAAAGCTCCGATTAATTAATGAATGTCCGGTAACCTTAAATATGGGGATTCTCAATTAATGCAACCCGTTCTCATGAAGTGGTAATAAAGGGGTAGGTCAGTATTAATTCTGTGGTGAAAAAGAATTAATATTAATTAATTAGTTGTGTCCTGGGTTGTGGACATGAAAATAAATTAATTTATAGGCCCACTTTATTATTTGCATTAGGTCCTAGGACTGGCCCAATTAAATATGTTGAATTGAGCTCAATAGCCCATTAGGGTTAAAACCTTAGGTCTATAATTAGACAGCACTCTCTCTCAAAACCCTAGCCACTTCATAACATTCAAATTAGTTGAAATCCTAGGTTGAGAGAGAGAGTGGGCGACGGCTTTGTGTAGAGGGAGGAGAATTTCGATTATGGCCTTGCACAACTACAGATCTGTGGAGTCCTCACCACTAGCAGATCTGAACAGCATTGGGATACAGCCCTGAAGATCTGATCTGGAGAACAAGATTTTCTTTCTTTCTTTTTTTGTGATTTTTGATTTTATCTAGAAATTAGATTTCTAATTTTCGTTTCCGTAGATTTAATCAAATCGCGTGGTTGAATTAAAGTTGGATATTCAAACGCGAAAGATCGGATCAGACTCTATAGATTTACGGTATTCTCTCAATCCAAGAATTGAATTAAATTCATAGAAGCATGCTAGTTTTTGTGAATTTTGATTATATGCAATATTCATAAATCGATCTGGTTCCCATGGGTTTTTGTGATTCGGTTCACTGAAAATCCCTACACAACGAAAGCAAGTAATCACAGTTGCACTGGTTTGATTAAAGCAGATTATAGTCAGTTTTGTGTGTAGAAGAATTAAGCTTTGGTGTGTTCTGATTAAGTCAGTTTCACAGCATATACACTTCAATACTTGGGAGTTTTGAAGGTTTCAAAAGTCAGTTTGTCAAACAGAAAAACAAAACAAGTATGTAAATAAAGTTGTAAAGAACACAAAAGATTTATAGTGGTTCAGATCTCAATATCCTACATCCACTCTTCAGACCCAAGGTCCGGATAACTCACTAAGTAGATACAAGCCTCCTTACGATCTATACATAGCCCATCGACACCTCCGTCTTTCAGTCAGCTGTGGCACTCGCCTAGGAACTCCTTGAAGACTCAGTCTTCAGGTTGAAGTGAGACGGCACCCCACAGCCTTGTTCCCGGTGGTTGGATGTTTACTATTCTTCCCAGAACCCAGGTGGTTGGCATACGCCTGTGAGAATCAGAATCCCAGACTAGGAAACTGACTGCCATGAATATATCTCAGAAAGATATATTCACCAAAGAAGAGCTTTAGCTTAAAGCTTCAGCCTCGTGCTAGGAGAAGTTAGCACGATGGCTAACTTGAGTTGGAGACTCAAGTATCGTGTAACAAAACACAGAAACTCAGAGAGTTTAGCAGATAGATGGCTTATAAGAAAGCCATTTGTCTTTTTTAAGACTTTCAGATTTTGTGTTCGACAACTGTTTAAGGTTGGGGGCAGGCCTTTATATGAAGGAGAACCTTTGGCATTTTGAATTTCTATCTGTTAGAATCATAAATCCGGTCGTTATACTCATAGATTATATTGTTCAATCGTAGCCCATGCCTTAGGTCTCCTTTGTGCTCTGCTCTGCTGCGTCGGTGTACTATACAATAACTTTATGTCAGACTTCTTTACAGCCCGAGTAATCCCAATTTGGATAACCTCGTACTGACTTGGGCATGTATGAACGCCTTAGTCTGATTGAGCTTCGATATCTTTCGAATAGATCAAGCTTTAAAGGTAGAGGCCCTTATATTGAAATTTTAAGGTTAGTACAGCCTCATACTGACTATCCATAGTTAGTATGGAAAACGCTCTCATACTTATTTCTCCTTATCAGTATGGAAAACCCTCATACTGACTTCTCCCAGTTAGTTCGGGAATTCCCTCATACTGACTTCTCCTGGTCAGTATTGATGGACCTTAAACTGAGTGCTCCAACTCTGTTTTGGTCAAGGCAAGGCATGCATATAGTCAGTTCTCGAGCATTCTCCTTTGCTCGGTCTTCAGCCTAAGTTTTATTACAACTCGATCGATCATATACAAAGATTACAGTTTAGAACTCTAGAAACTGAAAAATTGAATAAGATGACTTACAATCTTTAACCCACCAAAACAACAAAAAGTAAGGAAGGATTTCTCTAATAAAAATCCTAACAATATTGAAATGAGATATTCAAACAAAAAGTAAATATTGCATTAAATTAGCTTACTAAAAAGTAAAGTACAGAAAAATAAAGATTGATCCAACTCTTTTAGCTCTTGAAATTGAAAAATAAAACTAAGAAATTAAATTATAAATTGGATTAAAAATCCTAATTCTGAAAAATTGGACTCTAAAAATTACCCTAAACATGAGTTTATATCGGAGTAGGGTTAGGCCTTGAGGTCTTGAACTTCAGGGTTAAGTGGTATATGTAAATTTCATCTCAACTCTCGCCCAAAACTTGCAAATTTTGAAATTTCCTTCTTGAGAAACATTCGCATCGACTGACACGGGCTTCACGTCGGTTGACACACTTTCGTTTATGTTGATCTACCTTGGGTCGAAACCATCCTGCGCCGAGCAACTCCGTGTTGACTGACATGGCTTTGCGTTGGTCGACACAGAGACATCTGGCACGTCGCTTGAAATTCTTCCACATCGGGGCAAACAAAGCTCATTGTGGCGGATTTTTTCATCTTTTCATCAACTTTTCCCTTATTCGATGTATGTTCCTGCTAAACTCAGCACCACAAGAGTAGTACCCTCTCAACTAAACTCATGCTCAATTTATTAACTAAACATAATAAAATGCATAAAAGAAATAAGAAAATAATGTGATAAGTGAGTAAAAATATGAGCTTATTGATCACTGTTAAAATTACAAATTAATTAATTTTTTGCCCTTGTGAATCGATACATAGGCAAAAATCACACACGCACGCACGCAATAGAAAATTTAAACTCAATCCAGAAAATATTAAAACAATCCAATCACAAAATATAATCTGATTGTCCCCGGCAACGGCGCAAATTTAATTACTGTTAAAATCACAGATTAATTATAGTGTAGTGAACCAATAAATTTATAAACCCGAAGGTTATCGTACCCCCAGGGACAGTACAACAAGAATATTTCATGTACTGGATATAGTTTATCAATTATTTGTTTGAGCGAGTCAAAATCAAGGGAGAGGGTTTTGTTTTCAATTTAGAAAATAACTTTGAAATAAATCCAAATAAATAAAAGCACAGATCTTAGGGAATTCAACCAATCCAATTAACATGCATAAACAATCAATCCAAACCCAAATTAATATTATGGTGGCGAATCTGATATATTGGAAATAATTCCTTGGTTGGACAATTAAAACCTAGATTACTAGAAAGAGAATTTTACCTTTTGAGTCTCAATAACACAAACTAGTCAATCTCAATAAAGATACAAATTAAACCCTACAGTTGAATCTTTTTTTTAGACATAAAATAATTATATCAAATTCTATTTTCCTATTGTTAATTATCTCCTCTCGGTCTCAAATTAACAACTATAAACCTAATTCAATTTTCATCTCTCGATCCTTCAATTGAAAATAAATTTTAGAGTCAAAATCATAAGAATTTAAACCAATTAATTAGGGTTGAATTTAATTGAATTACAACATGCCAAAAAGGATGGAGAAAACCTTAAAACCTGTTAGAGTTTCTAGCCTAGCATATTAAAAACACACATTGAAACAAAGATATAAAATTGCATTAAACTTACTTGAATCATAAAAAAAACAGGAATTGAAATTTTCAATGTCTTCGAGTTCCAAACCGTAAAGTAAAGAAAACTGGAAATTAAAAGTATCTGAATGCTAAAGATTAAAATGAAAATAACTTAGAAATTTAACATAATTTTCAAGCTCTGAAAGTCCTATTTATAGAGGAGGGAATTGAATCTTCATAAGGTAATGGGTCTTGAAAGGAAAATCTCCAAATTGGGCAAAAATCTGCTCTTCCCGGCTTTGGTGTCGATCGACAGGGTGTGTGTCGATCGACACATCCACCGAGTCAACTTGCTCTCTTTCCTTTCTTCTTAATCGACATCCACCACTTGTGTCAGTCGACACTCAGGATGTCGATCGACATAAGTGCTAATCTCCAACCTTCGTGTCGCCCGATTCTTCCTTCAACCTTTGTCTTCTTCTTGTCCCCTGTGTCGGTCGACACACTGGCTGTCAACTGATACAGAGGTAATTTGGTCGGATTTTTCATCTTCTCACCATTTCATCTCTTTTGGACCCAAAAACCTACAAAACTTAGCACAACAAGCATAATATCCTATATAAATAGTTCATGCTCAATTATTAGCCTAAAACTAATGCAAATGCGAGAAACAATAAAGAAAACAACGTGAATAGTGAGGCAAAATACAAGCTTATCACTTATCAATCCCCCTAAAATTAAACATTTAATTATCCTCAATCAACATAAATAATAAATTAAGTAAAAGCTAAAGTAATCAAGAAGTACAATGTCTCACAAGATTTATCACATTCAAAACTAATAATTCACATCACACCAACACTTTGATAGATTCAGACTGTGGAAGACTCATTGGGAAAGTGTTTCGCTCATTCACACAAGTGTTTAGGATAATATGAGATCACACAAAGGTCATGCAAGTTAAGTTCTACCATAGGCTTGCAAATATTCTAATTCTCCACTGCAAATATGTGCACACAAGACTAGAATCAAATAGGACTTTTCATTTGGTTGTAATGTAAGGCTTTTTGTGAAGGGTATGAAATTTTTTGGCAAAGTGACTAAAATCCATTGATTTCACGACTCTCAGCAAATTTAAACCACTATCAAACTTCATCCACCCATTCTCCTTATAAGGATAACAAACACAATTTTTTTTTCTTCTTTTTTATTCTTTAGAGTCTACCCTTCTTTTGTTCACTGATAACTGTAGAAACAGCGAGCAAATAAATTTTTACACCCTAAGGTGATCGATCCCACATGGATTGTGCAACGAAATATCTCGAGTACTAGCTATAGTTTTTAGAACATAGAAGTTTGAGGAACTAAAAAAACTAGGATTTGGTTTTGGAATTGAAAGATAACAATGCAATAATTTAAAGGTTTTGAAAAACAATAATTAAAGATACTGATCCTAGGGCGGATAATCTAAACTCCAGCATGCAAATTCATCAACTCAGCAATGGGGATAAATCAAATTTTGATGGATTAAATTCCTTGGTCAGACAATAAAACCCTATATTACTAAATTATGACTATCTCCTCTCGGTCTCAAGAACACAAATTAGCCAATCTCGATAATTATCTAATTAATTCCTACAAATTAATTCTTCCTTTTAAGACAGAAAATTATTGCATTCAATTCCTTCTTCCTATTACCAATTTTCACCTCTCGGTCCTTCAATTGATAACTACAAACCTAGACTCAAATTCATCTCTCGATCGTTCTTTAAATCTAGATTTGATTAATTAAGCTCAAGGAATTAAACCATGTTATTGAGTTGATTTCATTTAAACACGCATCAGAAAAGAATATTAAAATCCCTAGAACCTGCTAGGGTTTCTAGCCAAAAATCATGATTGAGAATAAAGAAAATATATTATTACCTTACAAGGACAATGGGAACCTTGTAAAAACTCCAATGTCAAACATTCTAAGTGCAAAAACTCCAACTACTTCATGCATAATGAGTTCCCCATTTATAGAGGAGCCAAAACATCTAAACTATGTATTGAGCTAAAATAACGAAAACTGCCAAAACAGGCCAAAATTCCTTCTCGGGCTTCTGTGTCAATCGACATGCACCATGTCGATCGACACACATGTAAGTCAAAATTCGGGTTTCTCCTTCATGTTGATCAGCCTCCCTATCATTTGTGTCGATCGACATCGTGTATGTCGATCGACATGCCTGCAACATGTCGAGTCTCCTTCATCTACCTTGCCCTCGACCGACATCCAACCTTGATCAATGCTAAATCTGCATACAAATTATAGCATAGGACAAATAAATTTATAAGTACCCGAAGGTTGTCGAACCCACAGAGATAGTGCAACGAGAGAAAACCATTTACTGAATGTAGTTTTCAAAACATTTGTTTGGGCAAATCGATTTAAGGGTTTTAGGTTTTTCAAAACAAATAATTAAAGAGTGAAAATTCAAATATTAAAAAGCACAGATTCTAGGAAAATCTACCAATCTGATCAACATGCAAAAAACAAATATTCAAACCCAGAAAAGATGTTTTGGTGGAAAATCTATTATTGTGGAATTAATTCCTTGGTCGGGCAATTAAATCCTAAATTACTAACTAGTGGTTATCTCCTCTCGGTCTCAAACACACCAATTAATCAATTTCAATAAAGATTAGATTTATCCTACAATTGAATTCTTCTTGATCGGACAGAAAATCAAAAA
Source organism: Plectranthus barbatus (assembly GCA_026898455.1). Taxonomy (NCBI): domain Eukaryota; kingdom Viridiplantae; phylum Streptophyta; class Magnoliopsida; order Lamiales; family Lamiaceae; genus Plectranthus; species Plectranthus barbatus. The sequence goes on along the minus strand of JAPKLW010001387.1, from coordinate 107,504 downwards.
TATTAAATCCTAACTTCCTATTACTAACCTTCACCTCTCGGTCCTTCGATTAATAACTGAAATCTAACTCAATCTTCATCTCTCGATCCTTCGATGAGAATAGATTTAGAATAAAACATAGAATTTAAACCAATTAAAGGGTTTGAACAATTGAATCTAACATGCATCACAGATGGAGAAACCCTAGAACCTGTTAGGGTTTTAGCCTAACATATTAAAGAAAGACTTGCATTAAAAAGTAAAGATTCATCAATAAAATTAAAGAGGAATTCTCCAATAATCCAAGAGAAAACTAAATGAAAAACATAAACTAAAGGGGAGGAATTAAAACTAAAGGGAGACTTCAGGGTACAGCCCTGAAATCTCGAGCAAAAACAAGTATTTATAGAGGTAGAGGTGTATAAATTGGGATCTAGGGCTAAAAATATGATTTAACCATAAAAATCTCAAAAATTCCTTTTCTGGGTCCATCTCGGTCGACGTAGGGCTTATCTCGGTCGACGCAGATCCCCTTGCGTCGGTCGACGTGGCCTTTGCGTCAGTCGAAACAGAGACATTTTCCCTCTTGCGATCCTTCTGTGCAGTCTCACGGTTTTAGCCATAACTTTCACTCCCGAACTCCGATTGACCCGATTCCAGTTGCGTTGGAAAGATAACTTAAAGATATTCCCAATTCTATGCTCCATTAGCTCGGATTCAAACTGTGGAAGAAGTCGTAACTGTTTCCTTGAACATCTGCTGCTTTCGGTATGGGTTTCCATTGGATTTGGCCTAAAACCTGCAAAAACACACCATGACAAGCATAATACCCCTATAAACTTGACTCATGCTCGATTATTAACTAAAACTAAGATAAATGCAAGAAATCAATAAGAAAACAATGTGATAACTGAGGCAAAATACGAGCTTATTAACCCCCCCCCCCAAACTTAAACATTTGATTGTCCTCAATCAACAAAAGAATGAATCAAAAGTTCAAGTATAAGAGAAGTGCAATGCCTCACAAGATTCATCACAATCAAACTCGTAAATCTACAAACATCAACACTTTCTAAGAATAAAAAAATCAGTAAACCATGGAAGATTCACAAGGAAAGTGTTTTCACTCATTCACTCAAGTGCTTAGGATAATATGAGAACACACAAAAGTCATGCAAATCAAGTTCTACCATAAGCTTGCAAATATTCTAAATCTCGACTGCAAATATGTGTACACAAGTCTAAGATCATAAAGGACTTTATTCAAGGTTGTAATGTAGGCTTTTCAGTGAAAGGTAGGGAAATATTTGGCCAAGTGACTAAAATCAATCAAGTAATCCACAATCAATCAAACCATTATCTGTTGATGTCCACCCTTCTCCTATAATGTTCAACACAAACCAAGGCTCTTTTATTCACATTTGAATTTTTTTTTTCTTTTTTTTTTTTCACATATCCTTTTATGCTTCTTAAACAATTTTAAATATTCATTTGAGCTTATAAGGACTAACAAACACATAAACAAATTTTTTTTCCTTTTTCTAGAGCCAGCCTTATCTTTTGCTTTCACCTTATAATAGTGTCTTATCCTTCCTCAAACAAATCCCAACCCACTCTCATAGACAAGAGTTGATTCCCCTATTTATTTCCAACTCATAGACAACGAAAGAAAATATCATAGGCTCAAAAGAGCTGACTATGGATAAATGTTCAATTAGGACAGTGTGTGGGATAAATAGGCTAAACAAAGATGGCCTAAAATCATTTCCTAAACCTTTGCACACTTAGCAGTCTTGAAAAAAAACAAAGCATGTTCTAGAGATACTCAATAATGCAGACACACTCACAATCGATTTCAGGCTCAAAAACTCACACTTGGGACAACAATTCTTCCATAGTAAACATCAAATCATCATCAAACGTCATGCCTTTGTAAGTTTCAAAACAAGTAATCATGTGATTTTCTACATTCATAGGCATACTCAACCACTATCACAATCAATGCATAATCAAGTCAATCAATTCAAATCTTGCATTCTTGCTAGGGTTATATCATAGCTACGCAAATCTTCTTACAAAATCACAATTTTATTCAACAAATGCAATAAAAAAATTTAAAATGTGGCACAAATTTAACAAACTGAAAGCATTAAATAAAAGGGAAGAAATAGTTTCAACTCCAAGTCCTCCTCCCCCCAAACTTATTCGATTGACAGAGAGAATAAGTTTGGAAATCAGACTAGGAGTGAAACTGTACCTCGATGTTGGTCTCAGACACCAACTTTTTATCCCGAAACATTCAGAAATTGCGCGACATGAGATTTTTGCTGCTGGCACTCCACGTTGATCGAGACGGGCTTCGTGTCGGTCGATGTGGAGCCTTCTTGTCGACCCTCCTCACTGGTCGAAGTGCTGCACGTTGGGCTACTCTGTGTCGACCGACGCCAGGTCTGCATCGCTCGAAACAGAGCACTGTGCCTCAAATTTGTTTTTTTTAAAAGACAATAGAACAAAGCAAACAAGTGAAAGCAGCAAATACAACTAAAACGAAAACACAATGGGTTACCTCCCATTCAGTGCCTTATTTACCATCGTGGCTCGACTCAGTATCAGCTCACCAAGGCGGTCGAGTCCAGACTCGTCGACCCCTTGAATCTATCATGAAGACCCGGCGGTTCTGAATGACGGTGGTGAACTCGGAGCGAGGTAGCTTAATTGCTGATTTCACTCCCTCATTTCCTCGTTCCCACCGGATGGCTTCTTCTTCTTCCTCCGGTGTCTCATCTCCTTCTTCTTCTTCTTCTTCATCAGTAGCATTGATCTGGTTGCACTCCCCTCTCTTCTTGTTCTTATCTATGCAGAAGGTGATGGATTCTTCATTCCCTCTCAGTGTGATATCCCCCTTCTTGCAGTCGATCAGGACACCAGCTGTGTCGAGGAACTCTCTTCCCAGGATCATCGGGGTGTTGGTATCTTCCTTCATGTCATGGATGACGAAATCTGCAGGGAAGATTAAATGGCCAACACGGATCAGAACGTCTTCTACGATACCTTTAGGCTTGGACACAGATCGGTCCGCCATCTGGAGGGTAATAGTAGTAGTCCTCATCTCTCCGATTTTCAGCTTCTTGTAGATGGACCAGGGCATCAGGTTGATGCTCACCCCGGTGTCACACAGCACATTCTGGAATTCTTTCCCTCCTATCTCGATAGGTATCAAGAAGCATCCTGGGTCAGACCTCTTGATCGGGATTTGCTTCTGTAGGAGTAAACTGCATTCCTCGTGGATCCTTACAGTTTCATTTTCCATGAACAGCTTCTTCTCGCTCATCAGTCTTTTGAGGTACTTCATGTACCCTGGTATCTCCCTGAGAGCTTCAACAAGAGGAATGAAATATTAACTTTTTTAAGATTTTCAACAAAATTATTAAATTTAGAAACCTCCCTTTTCTTTGCAAATCGTTGTGGGAAAGGCATTGGGGGCATTGGATCAGCTTTTCTTCCTTCCTTCTCCTTCTCTTTCTCGCCCAAGATAGGGCTCTGTTTCGACCAAGATGAGCTTGTCTCGGTTGTCCTGCTTTCTTTCTGTCTCGGCCGTGATTGGTTGATATCGACCGGGATGCAACCTTCTGCGTCGACCAGGATGGACTCCATCTCGGTCGACGTGGACTCTTCTGCCTCGGCCGGCCTGCTCTCATTTCGACCCTCTGCGTTGACCAGGTGGACTCCATCTCTGTCGAAACAGAGGGGTCTTGTGCAGGATTTTTCTCCTCTGTTCCTCCAAATTCTTCTTCCGGGCTGCTCGGACCTTCGTACCTCCTTCCAGATCGCAGCGAGATGGCATTTACTGACTTCCCCTTCGCTGGATTTGTCTCTGTTGTGCTCGAAAGTTGCCCCGACTTGTGCTGAGTACCCATGGTAGTGGCTATCTGACTCAGTTGGGTGTCCATCATCTCCAAATGCTTTGTCATTAATGCATGTGTTTGGCCATCCCTTTGACTTCGTTCTCCACCTTTCCAAATCGGTTGTCCGAGCTCTTGATGAATTTCTACAATGTCTCTTCTAGCACGGACTTCTTTCTTTCCACGATTTCTCCTCTTGTGCCTACATCAAAACCAGGTGGAGGGTGTTCTGCAGCACAGGGGTTAGAATAAGAAAAACCAGGGTGAGATCGCCCATGGTTGTAATGATACTCTTGATTGCCTTGATAGTTATTCTGATAACCACCGCCAATGTAGTTTACCTCCATTCCTGTAGTTCCAGATGAACTGCTTGCTCCCCGATTGATGTAGTCGGCCTCCACTGGAACAATTGCCATACTCGGCTCAGTAGTAGCAGTTGCAGCTTTTGCTGTTCCCAACTTCTCAATTTCCTCACGGAGTTTCTTCACCTCGGCAACCACATCAAACTCTGGCTTTGTCTCTACTGCTTTGACCGGCATCTGTCTTTCAGTCGGCCACTGGTGGCTGTTCTTGGCCATGTCTGCCAACAGCCTCATACTCTCTGCACCACTCTTCTTCATCAGGATCCCGCCAGTAGATGCATCCACCATCTCCTTCATGTGTAGGTTCAGACCCTCATAGAAATGGCAAACCTGCATCTCGAGATCAATTCCATGTCCAGGGCACAGTCGCAGGAGTTCCTTGTACCTCTTCCAGGCTTCATGCAGTGACTCGTCATAGAGCTGCTTGAATGTAGTGATAGCAGCTTTCCTCTTCAACAGCAGGCTCGGTGGGAAGTAGTTGGTGAGGAATTTTGCTCAAAGCTCCTCCCATGTCCTAATTTGGCTTTTGTCAAGCCCAGCATACCAAGACCTTGCCTCGTCTCTGAGGGAGAATGCGAACAACCTCATCTTTATGACGTCCCGGGGGACTCCATTTTCCTTCACAGTGTCGCACACCTCGATGAACAGATTGAGGTGAGTGTATGGATCTTCGATGGCTCTCCCCCTAAACTGATTCTGCTGCACCATCTGTATCAGCCCTGTGCGCAGCTCAAAATTGTTGGCATTGATGCCAACTCTGAATCCAGCCTCTTCCTGTTGTGGTAAAAATCTGTCCACCATGACCTGTCTTTCATTTAGTTCTGCCAATCTGACAGCTTGTTCTGCTTGGGTAGCTTGGGCTGCAAGAAGTTGCACCCTCAATTGCTGCACCTCGTTAATGAATTGACTTTGTTCCTCCGGTGTCATGTTCTGAAGCGGGGCTTCTGGGTTTGCTAACATCTCAAAGTTCAGCTTCTTTCCTTTATTTCTGTTGTTTCTACAGGCTGCTTCGATCTCTGGTATAAAGAGCTCGAGTGTCTTCCCTTTGTTCCGTGTGTTCATGCACCTGCACAGTAACCGAGGCAACAATCAGTTCACGTCGACCGACACAGGCAGTGTGTCGACCGACGTGGAAAATTCCTGCATCGACCAATGTGAGCACTACGTCGGTCGAAACAGAACTCAGAAACACACACACGCACGCTAAAGCAAACAGAACAAAATCTAAAAAATAAAGAAAAAATAACACAAATTTGCAAATTATTGAAAATAAGAAAAATAATACCCAATCCAGAAGTCTTTAAACAAGACAGTAATGATTCACCATCTGACTATCCCCGGCAACGGTGCCAATTTGATCGATGCTAAATCTGCATACAAATTATAGCATAGGACAAATAAATTTATAAGTACCCGAAGGCTGTCGAACCCACAAAGATAGTGCAACGAGAGAAAACCATTTACTGAATGTAGTTTTCAAAACCTTTGTTTGGGCAAATCGATTTAAGGGTTTTGGGTTTTTCAAAACAAATAATTAAAGAGTGAAAATTCAAATATTAAAAAGCACAGATTCTAGGGAAATCTACCAATCTGATCAACATGCAAGAAACAAATATTCAAACCCAAAAAAGATGTTTTGGTGGAAATTTATTATTGTGGAATTAATTCCTTGGTCGGGAAATTAAATCCTAAATTACTAACTAGTGGTTATCTCCTCTCGGTCTCAAACACACCAATTAATCAATTTCAATAAAGATTAGATTTATCCTACAATTGAATTCTTCTTGGTCGGACAGAAAATCAAAAATATTAAATCCTAACTTCCTATTACTAACCTTCACCTCTCGGTCCTTTGATTAATAACTGAAACCTACCTCAATCTTCATCTCTCGATCCTTCGATGAGAATAGATTTAAAATAAAACATCGGATTTAAACCAATTAAATGGTTTGAACAATTGAATCTAAACATGCATCACAGTTGGAGAAACCCTAGAACCTGTTAGGGTTCTAGCCTAACATATTAAAGAAAGACATAGCAATGAAAAATAAATATTGCATTAAAAAGTAAAGATTCATCAATAAAAGTAAAGAGGAATTCTCCAATAATCCAAGAGAAAATTAAATGAAAAACATAAACTAAAGGGGAGGAATTAAAACTAAAGGGAGACTTCACGGTACAGCCCTGAAATCTCGAGCAAAAACAAGTATTTATAGAGGTAGGGGTGTATAAATTGGGATCTAGGGCTAAAAATATGATTTAACCATAAAAATCTCGAAAATTCCTTTTTTGGGTCCATCTCGGTCGACGTAGGGCATATCTCGGTCGACACGGATCCCCTTGCATCGGTCGACGTGGCCTTCGCGTCGGTCGAAAAAGAGACATTTTCCCTCTTGCGATCCTTCTATGCAGTCTCACGGTTTTGGCCATAACTTTCACTCCCGAACTCCAATTGACCCGATTCCAGTTGCGTTGGAAAGATAACTTAAAGATCTTCCCAATTCTGTGCTTCATTAGCTCGGATTCAAACTGTGGAAGAAGTCATGACTATTTCCTTGAACATCTGCTGCTTTCGATACGAGTTTCCATTGGATTTGGCCTAAAACCTGCAAAAACACACCATGGCAAGCATAATACCCCTATAAACTTGACTCATGCTTGATTATTAACTAAAACTAAGATAAATGCAAGAAACAATCAGAAAACAATGTGATAAGTGATGCAAAATACGAGCTTATCAGACCTCTGTGTCGATCGACATGCACCACGTTGATCGATACAGAGGTAAAGCTTCGGGTTTTTGGCACGTCTTCCAACTTGGTCGACTTCCCATGTGTCAATCGAAGCGTCAAATTTGTGTAACTCGGCTCTTTTCATCATTCAACCTCTTTTTAGCCCTAAATACCTGCAAAATTCACCATAGAGAGCCTAACATCCTCTAAAATAGACTTATGCACAGAAATGACTAAAAACCTAAACAAATAAGACCAAAATAATGGAGAGAAACATAGATAAGTGAGTACAAATATGAACTTATCATTCACCCATTTATAAGTGTCTTATCCTTAACAAATACCACACCCTTTTTCACCACCATCTCTCAAAGACAAGAGATTACCAAAACTTTTTTTCTCAACTCATAGACAAGAAAAGAAAACTAAAAGCTCAATGGGGCTGACTAGGGATAAAATATTGCAAAGGACAATATTTAGGATATAGATTGAACAACGATGGCCTAAAATCACTTCCTAGATTTGTGCACACTAGCAGTCTTGAAACAGAAACAAAGCAAGTTCTAGAGATACTTAATCATGCAGGCACACTCACAATCAAAATAAAGTTCAATTCTCACACTTGAGACAATTTTTTCTTCCACAGAAAACATCAAATCATCATCAAACATTGTGTCAATGCAACACAAGTATCAAATCAGTAAATCATGTGGTATTCTACATTCATGGGCATTTTCAATTACAATTGCAATCAGTCCAAAAAAGTCAATAAATTCTATTCTCCTACTCATGTTAGGGTTCAATCATAACTCACAATTCCCCACAAATCACAAAAATTTTCAAATTTAATAAAAATTCTACCTAAGCAAGAATTTAAATAACAAAAAGAGAATAAAAGATAGAAATTAGTTTCAACCCCCTTAGTCTTCCTCCCCCAAAACTTATTAGAAAAGTAGGAAGAATAAATTTGAAAATCGAATTTAGGGTTTGAAATTTTACCTCATTTGTTGGCCTCAGACACCAACTTTTTATCCCTCCACGTCGTGCGGTGTGATCTTTTGGCTACTAGCACTCCACATCGACCGACACGAACCCATGTCGGTCGATGTGGAGCTTTCTAAGTTGAACTCCTCTTTGGTCAAAGTATGCCACATTGCCTCTTGTTGCATCGATCGGCACGAAGCTGCGTCGATCAACACAGAACTCAAATTTTTTTTTCAAAAACAACAAAGGTGAAAGGAACAAAAAAATATGAATGAAAATTAAATAGAAAACAATAAAACAATGGGTTACCTCCCATCCAGTGTCTTGTTATTGTCGTGGCTCAACACAGCTTTAGCTCATCAAGGTGGTCGAGTCCAGATTTGTCGACCCCTAGAATCAACAATAAAAACTCGTCAGTCTTTGATATTGGTAGTGAATTTGGAGTGAGGCAACTTAATTGCCGACTTCACTACTTTATTTCCTCAAACCTGTCGAATTTCTTCATCTTCCGGCTCCTCTTCTTCTTCAGCAGTTGAAATCCTATTGCACTCTTCCTTCCTCTTGTTCTTGTCAATAGAGAAAGTTATGGACTCATCATTACCTCGAAGAGTGATTTCCTCTTTCTTGTAGTCAATGAGTACTACGATAGTATCAAGGAACTCTCTACCCAGGATCATCGGTATGTTTGCATCCTCTTTCATTTCATGAACCACAAAATCAGCAGGAAAGATTAAGTGGTCACTCTGATTAGAACATCTTCAACAATGCCTTTAGGTCGAGAAGTTGTATGGTCCGCCATTTGAAGTGTGATTGTGGTTGCTCTAATTTCCCCGATCTCCAGCTTCTTGTAGATTGACAAGGGCATCAGATTGATGCTTACTCCTGTGTCACATAGAACATGCTAGAATTCCTTGCCTTCAATCTTAGTAGGGATAGAAAAGCATCCAGGGTCTGATCTCTTAATTGGAATCTGCTTCTAAAGGAGAAGACTGAATTCTTCATGTATGTTGACAGTTTCATCCTCCACAAAGTGCTACTTTTTGCTCATCAGCTTCTTCAAGAACTTTATGTATCGAGGGATTTCTCGAAGAGCATCCACCAATGAGATTATTCAAGTTTTCAACGAATCTGGTGAACTTGGAATCTTCCTTTTTCTTTGCAAACCTTTAGGGAAAAGGCATTGGAGGTGTAAGGTCAGCTCTCTCTTTTTCATGTTCTTTTCTCACCCAAACATTGCCTCTGTTTCAACCAATTCCATATCGATCGCTACACCTTTTTGGCCTCCACGTCAATTGATGTGGGGTGCATCGGTTGATGAGGAAGCATCACCCAAAACTCCTTCATGTCGACCCTCTACGTTGACTGACGCGAAGTCTATATCAGTCGAAACAGAGAGTTCCTTCGCGGGATCCTCCTTCTTTTCTCCCCCAAACTTATTTTTTGGCATTCTTGGACCTTCATACTCCTTCCCGGACCCTGGCATTGACTTCTTTTTCCTTTGTCAAATTCACCTCAGTTGCACTTCGAAGCTGGCCAGGCTTGTGTTGGTTGCTGAGAGTGGTGGCAATTTGACTCAATTGAGTATCAAGCATTTGAAGGTGCTTAGTCATCAACTGCATGTGATTCGCCATTCCTTTAACCTCATTTTCCACCATTCCAAACCGGTTATTGGAGCTTTTGTTGAATTTATCAAGTGTCTCCTCCAAAACGAACCTTTCTTTTCCATGATCTCTCCTTCGATTCCCACATCAAATCCCAGTGGAGGGTGCTAGGTTGCAGAAGGATTTGCATAGGAGAAACCAGGATGGTTCCTCCCATGATTGTCATCCAAAAGTATGTTTGTTGACTTAATATCCTGGTGATAAATGGGCGCAGATGCAACAAAGTGCAAGTAGGCAAGTGAGCCTGCTACTTGTTAATGGGAATTCATCACTGGGCATGGATGTGCTGGAAAAGGGTGCCATTGGGAATGAACTCGTTGACGAGGAGAGAAGCTTCTGTCTCTAGACAACATCCCAATAATTTAATTACATTCCTATGGTTTACTTGTGAAAGTGTCACCACCTCGTTGATGAAGACTTCAAGATCACATTCCTCCAACTTTTTGGACTTCTTTACTGCTACAATATTTCCATCTGTCAACATTCCTTTGTAGAAAGTACCTTGGCCTCCACGACCAAGTATGTGGTTCTCATTATAGTGATCAGTAGCATGTGTCAACTCTTTGGAATTGTACAACTTGGTCCTCTCAAGGCCATTACCAGTTACAGACAACTGCTATTCCAATCACAATCCTCCACGCTTAATAAACTCCATTCTACGGTTAGCCTCGATTCTTTTTCTGGTAAATTTGGCCAACTTCCATGTTGCAAGGAGTAGAATTAGTGTGCCAATCACACTGGCAGTACTAATGAGTGCAATTTTAACACGACCTCAGCGTTTGCGATTTGTGTCTCCACAAACATAATCCCTTTCACGTTGATACAAGTCCATGGTTTGCAAAGGCCCTGTAGCAATTTGCAATCGTTTACATCAAGGCATCCTCCTAGTAGATATGGGTTGCCTTCATAACCGCGAGAGCAAGAGCAGTATTTTATAGTTCCATTATAAGAATTTGAAAAGTCGGGATCGTAATAATTTGAAATAAAAGAATATTGAGAGCTTTGAGATTGTGATCGGCAAGCATAAGAAGTAGGATATATGTAGCAATAATCATTAAAATTCCTGGACTCACAGGAACCACTATACGAACTTCTATATCTGCTGCCATATTCATCAGGAATGGAGAGGCAATAATAATCAGAATAGGTGTAGATTGGATTAGTGTAACCTTTGAGCTCCATGTATTCCCACTCAAGTACCACTGGTGCAAATTCAAGATTTCTCGAGCCATTATAATCTTTTTTGTAGGCATTTTTTATGAGCAGGGAAAATGTAGCCAAAAAAGCTATTATCGGTAGCTTCGGTGGTTTTGTATGTTTAGTGGAGCTCCGTGGAATTGTTATTTGACAGCAGTTAACACATTGCTAGAGGCCTCTGTGGAGTCGGCATCACATAAGGTCGTGCATCCTCCCAATGTGGATGTTCTATTAGCACGCAACCACACTGAATTCTGGCAACCACACATTGTATACTTTTTATACAGAAGTATAAAAAAACACATTAATTATTAAATTATCATTAGAAAAATAAAATAAACTAATTATTCAATACTTCTATTGATATTAATTTCAATTTTTTAATGAGGAATTATTATTTTTTAAATATTATATTTGATGATTAATATTTTTTTTAAATAATTTTTTTATTTTTCATTAAATTATTATTTTCTTATATATATTTTGTGTATTAAAGTATTATAAAAAGTGAAATATTTAAATTAAAATGCATTAATTATGAAATAAAAAATATTAAGAAAATGAAAAATATATTATTAAAAAATTAAATTGATATTTAAAAAATTTTAAATGCCATGTGGCAATTATGTGGTGTGAGTCAATGCCACGTGGCACTTAACGGCTGAGTCAGCGACATGGGACAAATTCTCGAACAGAAATAAAGTGTAGAATATAATTGACAGAAAAAAATTTGGAATAAAATCTCCTAATTAAATAAAGATTGAGATATATTTTCCGATTTTCTCTTATAAAATATTCCCAATTTGGCTTGACCTATATATGATAGGCTTCAAAGCTCTTGTCTAATAGTCAAATTTATTTCCACCCCTAAATTTGTGATATTAAAATACAAGATTGGGTGTTAAAAGAAACCTAACAGTCTCACTTGTTAGAAATTATTTTTGGAACTCATATTATACTTGTTTTAAGTAAGGAAGAAAATATGGATCTCGATCTCTATTATGCTTTTGTTTTTGCATTTTGGTGTAGAGACGTAGAGACAGAATCAATGAGAAAATGAAGGCTCTCCAAAAGCTGGCCAGCACGGTGCATGTTATATATGTGATCATAAAAATTTGTTCATGATACATTAATACGTGCTTGTAGACCGACAAAGCATCGATGCTGGACGAGGTGATTGAATATCTGAAGCAACTCCAAGCACAAGTGAAAGAATTTAGTGCCCGAGTTTACTATTAACATCGAGGTGTTGAAGTGTTCAACCCTGCAGAATTCAATATGTCTGACTAACAGAGTAATGTTAAACAGAATGTCAGAGAAGTCAAAGTTTGACACATTCAAAGTTTAACATGCAGCGGAAATTTTAACGCAGACACAAAGAATTATTTTTCACGAGTCTAGAGTTTCTAAACGCGCGAGAGTCTTACGGCCAAAAACAGATTTCACTATAATAATGAAGTTTACACAGCAAAATCAAAATAATAAATATCCAAACCTCCTCTCGGTTCACTCCCTCGAAGAAACTTGAATTTACATAGAAGTAGAGACTACAACTATGAACAAACCGTATTTACGAACTAATGATTCAATCCTCAAAACTCCTCTACCGTTGGATTCACTCTCCGGAGGTAGGATCCTTCTTCGGCTTGAATGGTTTCGCTAGTTGAACAAACGGGGAACGCTTGTTGAAAAGTGGGAACGCCTTGTATAAGATATCTTAATGAAGCATAAAGGTCGTCCGCCTTCTATTCGCACCACAGGAGTTGGAACGCCTTGTATAATGTATCTTTATGAATAAATTAGGTCGTCCAATTTTCCTTCGCATCCCAGCACCCTTTATATAGGTTTAGATGAGTGCATCCTCGTGTAGATATGAATAACCTCGTGTAGATATGATTAGCCTCGTGCTTGATATGTATATCTACATAAATATCTCAACAACAAATACTAGAGGAAGATATGTCAAAGATATGTTTAAGATATATTAAAGATATGAATCTATCTTATAGATTGGGAATTATATCTATTCAAATATATCTATAAATCAAATCATATTCGTTCCTAAATCTTTATAAAATATATATCTATCCTAGAATGAACTGAATATACGATAATAATTAAATACGAATAAATAAGGAATGATAAGATTAAATCAGCAGTACAGTCTAACACTACGGTGTTAAACATAGCTTCGATTTAACACCAACGAAGGTTAAGCACTGCATCTTCAATAAGTAAACATGATGAGCAATGCAAGGAACATGGTGATAGTGATACCTCTGGGAATGCAGCAACAACTTCAGATGTCTTAGTTGGCAAGGATGGGAATGGGAATGGGAATGGGGATGGGGATGGGAATGGGTGTGCTACAACCTGCTGTCCCCTGACCTGACAGCATCAGATTGTTCAACAACAGGGGAAGCATTGATAGAGATAGTATATGCTATTAATACTCCTTCCCTTGAGGATGGATTACTTCATTTTCTCTGCTGATTGTGATTTCTCCACTAATTCCTTCATATTTGCATCCATTAGATTCCAGAATTCCAAGAGATATAAAATTCCTCTTGATCATCTTACCTCAGTCAGCATTTTGTATTCCCCCTTATGATTTTATATCCGAATAGAGCCAATTCCTTCAATCTCACAAGTGTTGTTATTTCCTAAAACCAATCAGGATTTGATCATCCTCCTTAGATTCTGCCAACTTCACAGTATTAGAACCAGATGCATTCTGGCCCTTTAGTTTCAATATGGGACAATCCCTTATTAGGTTTCCTTGTGCATTCTTGTCTCCTGAATTGATAGAGCAGATCTGATATCCCCATTATTGGATTAAAATCTTCCCCTTCCTTGTGCTTTCTTGACCAATAAATCTGAAGAGGAGTTGTTGTCAGTTAGTTTCTCTATCTCCTTCCCTCTGATAGCTGACATCACTTCATCCAAGATGATAGAACCACCCCTTCTTCCATAGATCATTGCATCTTTAGGATTAGCATATGATCTTGGAAGGGCATTAAGAAAATGTGTCCCCTTGTCCTCACCTTCTATCTGAACCCCTATACTCATCAGACCGTCCAAGGTCTTATTGAAGTCATCAAGTTGCTCAACAACATTCTTATCATCAAGAAATTTATGAGTATAAAGTTTTTTTTATAAACAGACGATTGGCAAGAGATTTGGGTGTATAGAAAGCTGCTCAAATCCTTGCAATTCCACAAACATAAAGTCACCTTCTCGACATATATAGAGTGTATATAAATTTTTCAGTCTCAAATGAAATGACCTTCTCTCACATAAAATATGTGAATTGTGTGTGATGAGCAGCAGTCTATGAACATGGAATTCTTGAACAAAATGCCAGCACTGTACAGACAGCAAAGCAGCAGCCAGCAGTGAGCTTAATAATCACTGCCAAACCACTTCCAGTGGAAATGGGGCAATGGAGTCGAGGTGCATGATGTACGAGATGGAAGAGAAGTTGTCAGACTCAGCATCCTCAACAGAATGACTCTCTCTGCAGCCATCACCACTCTACACAACATTAGAGCATTCCTCCACCTCTTTAATTGCTTCCAACACGGCTGCAACCTCCTTCATCGTCGGCCTTCTCCTGCCATTCAATTGCAGACACCTTCTAGCAAGGTCAGCAACGACCTCTATTTCTTCGCTACTTCCTTCATTCAGGACCCTTACATCAAGAATATCAAGCAATTGGTTCTGTTCCATTAAGTGCAAAAAATATGTGGCTAAATTCCTTCCCGCTTCCTCGACTCTGATGGATGAGACAACTTTCTCACCAGTTAGGAGCTCAACCATAATGACACCAAAGCTGTATACATCACTCTTCGCTGTGAACTGATTAGATTGGTAATATTCTGGATCCAAGTAGTCGAATGTGCCGAAAACTCGGGTGGTCACATGAGTTTGAGCAAGAGCTACTGATCTTGATATCCCAAAGTCTGCAACTTTGGCTCTATACTTATCATCCAAGAGTATGTTTGTTGACTTGATGTCCCTGTGAAAAATGGGCGCAGATGCAGCAGAGTGCAAGTAGGCAAGTGCGGCTGCTACTTGTTTTGCAATTCTCAGACGCATTGCCCAAGTTAATGGGAACTCATCACTGGGCTCGTGGATGTGCTGGAAAAGGTTGCCATTGGAAATGAACTCATAGACGAGGAGAGGAACTTCATTCTCTAGACAGCAACCTAATAACTTAACTACATTCATGTGGTTTACTTGTGAAAGTATAACCACCTCATTGATGAATACTTCAATATCACCTTCTTCCAACTTTCTGGACTTTTTTACTGCTACAAGCTTTCTATCAGTCAACATTCCTTTGTACATTGTACCTTGACCTCCACAACCAAGTATGCAGTTCTCACTATATTGATCTGTAGCCTGTTCCAACTCTTTGGAAATGTACAACTTATCTTCTCAAGGCCATTATCAGTTGCAGACAACTTATGTTCCAACAACAGTACTTCATTTTGCTTAAACAACTTGCGTTTGCGGTTAGCCTTGATTCTTTTTATGATAAATTTGGCCATCACCAATGCTGCGAGGAGCAAAATTAGTGCAGTACCGATCACATTGACAGTAATGATGAATACAATTTTGAAAATATGATCACAAGCATAACCCCCTTTCAAATTGATACAGGTCTGTGGGAAGCAGAAGTCCTCTTGACAGTTTGCATTCGTCTACATCAAGGCATCCTCCTGGAAGATATGGGTTGCCTTCATAACCGATAGGGCAAGAGCACTATTTTGTAGTTGACACATAATCAATATCTTGAGAGCTCTGAGATTGTGCGATGCAACCGGAAGAACAAGGATAGGAGAGACAGAAATTGTAGGAATAGGCGCAGCTTGCATTAGTGTAACCTTTGAGTTTGTATTCCCACTCAAGTATCATTGGTGCAGATTCAAGTTGTCGGCCCTTATAGCTTGTATATTCTTTTGGCATGCCTTCTTTATCAGCAGCGAAAACATAACCACACAAGCTATTATTGGTAGCTTCGTTGGTTATGCATGTGTAGTGGATCTCCTTGAATTGTCGTGGAATTGTTATATGGCAGCAGTTAACACCATTGCAGGAGTTCTCTGTGGAGTGGTTATTACATAAGGCCATGCATTCGGTTTCATTAGCACCCAACCACACCAAATTCTTGCACCCATATACGACCAGTGTGTTGTAGCATGCTGAGATGGTGAACGGAGTTCCATTAAGTGATGTGGACAGATTTCCAGAGCTCAGCTGATTAGAGCAAATCATGGGTGATACTTGCTGCTTCACTACCACTGTGCCTAAGATGGAAATTTTTACTACTTCCATTTTGATGCTGCTCAGGATTGGTGTCGTGGAATTAATGCATTCAATAGTGAAGGAAGAGTTTGCGCTGCAGTTGGCACCAATTCTGAAAGGATAGGGAATGGTGACATTTCCACACTTGTCTTCACAACCAGGTTTCGACAAAAATATCACAAGAGTTACAGTTGTGGCGAAGCTTAGGAAGGAAAATATCATGCACCAGTACTTCATTCTTCCTACAATTATTTCTACAATGTCAAGACTTTCACACTATCTATCAAATTAAACATGTTGTGACCATATATATATGATTACAAATCTATAACGAGAGAAAACGTACCTTCACGCCACCCTTTAATAATTCAAATATTTCTAGAAATAAATTAGCAATTCCTAAAATAACTCAAATTGACTATGAATTCAAAATAAAATCCAAATTCATGTCTGTAATTATTTAGATGTTAATTCCACTTCACTTTAGTATTCTACATCTATATGGAGTATATACTAAAAGAGTTCCAACTTTTCCCTCTAAAATTTTTTAATAGTGTGCACATATTAAAATAAAAATATATTAAATAAACTAATAATACTTTTACAATTATTAGTTAATGATTGGAATATGTAATATAAAATGATTTTAAAAAAAATATATATGATATTATTTTTATTTAAAATTGTTCAGATATTTATTTAAAAATGATTCAATTTTAAAACTGTTAAACTTTAGATAAAATAATTTATTTTGCGTACAAAAATAATATGTGGTTATTTATGTACAATAGAAATATAAGTTATTTTTAAATAAAAAATAATATTAATCACCATTATATTATTATGAATATGATTATTTTTATTATTTTGAAGAATATTTGTCGTGCAATGCGTGGGTGTAAATCTAGTTGGAAATAATAGCAATTCCAATTTATGCTAATATTTTCTAATTAAAATGACTCAAATTTCGAATAATTCAAAATTAAATTTGTTGAGGTTCTTTTACGAGAATTTTAAAGCTTTTAGAATGTGGTTGAATGAAATAACAAGTACAATAAATAAAGCAATAAATGTGAATTTGATTTAATTTGAATTTCAATTTAATTTTTAAAATTTACAATAAAATTGGGATGTAAGTTTAAAAGTAAATTCATTTATTTAACTTTTCACACCAATAATGTGGGAATTTGTGAATTTTTGCAAAACAAAAAAATATTGAAACTACAAATTATATATAGAATTTAGGTTTAACTAAGAACCATGAACTACCAGTTCCGGTTAAAAAAATTCATACATGGATCAACAATTCTTTCTTATAATTTATTTTGAAAAATAATCTTTTAATCCAATAGTTTAAATTTTGAACCGTCGGTTCAAACTGATATGACACAATCTCATTATTTTATTTTATTTTTAATAAAAAAACTTTCACTAGTTCCGAACCACAAATTGAATTTTTTTAATGTTCAAAATTTTTAAAAATATCACTAGTTCAACTGTTGTAAAAATTTTGAGGATGAACCGATACGTTAAAATACGGTTTTGGTGTGAATGGGGCTCTGGTTTGGAACCTTCAGTTGAGGTTCCTTTTGAATCTAAACAACTGAATTCTATAAAACAAAACCATTCTTGAACATCAAATACATATTGTCCAAAAATAGGCCAATATATGGGCTATTATTGGCAACACATTTTCTGCAAAACTGTGAAAACCCTTCAAACACATACAATCACCACCAATTCCCAACAAAATGGCCTAATTTTGCTTCAGAGAGAGAGAGAGAACTTGAATGCAGAAGGAAGAGAGGAAATCTGCAAGAAACAAACTGCAAAAAAATTATGAGCTCAAATTCTGGACAATCTCGGACAGGGCTGAATAGCTGCCAAATGCTGCCGAAAGTACGCCTACTCCGATCACCAACGTGCACATACATCCCTGCATCGTATGCACAAAAGCAAGTGGAAAGAAAAATTACATGAAGTTTCCAATCAAGAACGAAAGGCTACTCGAAAAAAAGCACGTTTGTATGAAATGAACATGATCGGAGGCAACCTAGATAGTGTAGTAACTACCTGAAACATGTTGATCTTCCCCTTTAAGATGCTCAAGTAGCACAAGCATGGAAGAATCAAGGTCTGCAACAGAGAATCCTCATTGTAAAACAGTAACAAATATACGTTGCAGAAAACGTATATCACGACTACTACTTACTACTAGCATGGTGAGCAGAGAACCAATCAGCGCCATCACAAGACCTATATGATATACATATAGATGAGAAGCAACAGAAGAGACCGGATGAAAATGAAGACGAAACATGTAACACAGCTTACCGAAGAAAGGGATGCTGAGACCTACGACCAATGTGGAAATCACCAGTGCTGTTCGTATGAGGATTGAATACATATATGATGACTTGGATTGGCTAGACGGGATCAGCTCTTCCAGACACAATGCTACAGGAGACATTGTCAATGCGTATGTGTTGATTGTTAAGGACAAAGAACTGTTTTCTTTCTTCGTTTATTCGAAATCCTAGAGCTAGAGAGAAGTTCATGAAGAGAGTTTACATTCCATGGTTTAACTGATGAACTCATTGAATCATGAAAAGGATATTTTGTAAATGGATTGACCACCTGCATAAGATCATTCAAAAACACGAGTTACTACCTTGCATCTGGCTAATCGATTTCAGATACTACATATTTCAAGAACTGAAACACACATACCGTAGTCCACACAGCAATTTTAGACGCGACCAACTCTTGGGGCATGTTGAGTGTGAACTGTGATTCTGTTGATTCTCCGAACATCAGGTATCCTAGAACAGCAACCGCGGCATACATCACAGTACAAATGCCAAAGCTGCAGTCACATTCACTTGAAACTTCAAAAATAGTGATGGGATCATAGGGAGCATACATTTATATCCTAATGGAGCATTTGGATGGTAAAACGCAGAAGATGCGCGCAGAAAAAACAGTACCGAACAGAAAACTCATCCACATGCAACATGTTGTAGTCTTGTAGATGAATAAATTCATTGATGGTGTAGACTCAATGTAGAAATTTGCAACTAGGTGAGAGTTTCTTCATACCTCGTTAGAAGAACAGCAGGGTACTGGCTCGGTTTCTCCATCGATGTATAAATATTGGGAAAAACAGCATGACCCGAGTAGCAATAACCATAGAGACCGATAGCAACAGGTAGAGAAGAAAGGTTGAGAACTGTCCCTTTAGTCTGAAAACCAACGTCATCGACCAAGCCAACCCAGAACAGACAAGCTACGACTAAGATTGATGCGATAACTCCGCCAACTGATGATGTCGAACAAACAAAGTAAGTATTGTCAGAGCAAAAACGGATGACGAAATTCCACATCTCTTGGTCATGGGAAAAATCTCAATATTTTAGATAACATTTCATTAATAGGACTAATGGAGTTCACCTGAGATGTAGCTGAGAACACTCAGATCTCGTAACCAGACGGTTGGAAGAACAGCCAGAGCAGTCATCACGGCAAAAAGATGGTGAGAATCTAATTGGAGGATTCCCAAGTTCAAATGTGCATTGGGAAATAAAGAAGACAAGTTATCACTCTCCAAAATAATGTATTCAACGCAGCAGGCCTGCAAATAGCAGATGGTTTGAGAATGTAAAGTGATTGCTTATAATCTCAAGCTAAATAGTGTGATAAAGAAAAGAGCAATCCTGGATTTCTCATATGTACTTACATATAACTCCACGTACAAAATTATCTGCAGAGCAAAGAGAACAGACAGAGAATCGAAGTCAGCAATGAGCTCTAACCGTTTTCTCTTTTAAGAGTTAGATTGAAGTTGAGGAGATACACATGGCAGCACTTACAGATATGGCAACACGGCCCACAGTTCCAAATGCAGCCTGGCCAATGTCGGGGTATGTCTCAAGCCCAGGTTGACTGTCCAAACACCACCGCAAAAGGATTCCAGTGTAGTAAGAAAGAACAGCAAATACTAATAATATAGAAAGCCCAAGCCAGCCTCCTTCTTTGACAGCATAAGGAGTTGAAAGGATTCCGACTCCACATAGGACATTCATGCCTGAAATGTAACACCACAAGAAATCTTATTTAAAGCCCAAAAAATGAATCAGCTGAAGTCGAGCAGAATTCAAGTATCAAGCTACCAGGCATGTTTGATCAGTTGGATAGAGAGCACCTACCATTTACCACTGCTTGGCCGAATGAACTCTGGCGAGAAATCGGAAGTTCGTGGGAGACTGCTGATTTAACATCAGGAGTTATTTTCTTCAAACTAGGCTTCCTTGATGGAATAGGTGGAAGCAGAGAATGTGAGCTGCGTCTTTCCTTAGGTTTCTCGGCCTCTGGTATAAGAGGCTTACTCAGAGAAGGTAATATCTCAGGAGTGTGTCTCCTTGTAAGCGTTGATGAAAGAAATGAACTGCCTAAGCGCGACAATGAAGGCGTCCCGAGAAAGTTGAGACTCGGGGATGGGACACTACTGTATAGATCAATGGATTGCCTGTGACATGTTTTGCAGCAGATTTAGTATGTGAAGATAAACGCAGAAACATTGAAACACTAGATCTTAGGAGTTCATCAAACATGAGAAATCAAATACAAATGACTTCAGCATCAACATGTTAACTCTCTCTCTCTCTCTCTCATATGCACACACCACAAACACACAAGATAGAGAGTAACCTGTAACTTTGAGGCCAAGAGGGATTGAGGGAATTGGGCTTGCTTTGCTGCCTACTCCCAGTATCATTATCGTTACCACTGGAGTAATTCGATGAATCGGAATCATTTCCATCTTCATCACCTTCAACTTTTCCAGACACCTCTTCCTCTTCCTCGCTATCAATGTAGAAGCTATGCTCGGACACCGAGTTCTTCATGCTCCTGCCTCTTGATCTCTCTCTCTCTTCAAAAGCTTCAAAATCCCAATGAAAACACAAACACTTGGAGCTGGGAATAGTAATGACACATTTATTCTACTCACACTAGATCAGAAGCAAACAAAAAAAGGCAGATCAAAGAGGCCGCAACAAAAAAACCCATTAACAATCAACCCTATCCACCAAATAATGCATGTGACTATGTACATGTGCAATTATTCACAACAGAATATTAATAATATAGGAATTTAATCATTCATCTAATGAAAACAAAATATACAGTTCCAGTTCCAACGTTTCGAGAATAAAAAAAACATATTTAATGGCTACCAATTCTTAGTATTTTGGGATTCTAATCATACAATGGCCAAGAATCTGCTTACTTCAAGAAAATCAAACGGGCCTTTCTTGAACTCAGCTCAAATCAATTCTTGAATTCACTCAACATTATTTCATGCACCGCAACTAAGACGTTTTGGAGAGAGAGAGATAGAGAGAGAGTTCTTACCTTTGGAGAGATCTGCAAAAGCTGGATTTGTCAGGCTCTTCTAACGGGATCTTGGGCCAAAAAAGGTCCCAACTTTTTTAAATTTTTTCTTTCCCAATTTGAAACAAATAAACAAATACTACTTTCTGCTCCCGTATCTTCAAGAATCCAACCCAGAAGAAAATTCACCTTACCTCACGCAGAAAAACACACTACCTTCACTACATCAATCACACATGAGTCATGACAGACACTCGCTCTCTCTCTCTCTCTCTACATATAATTAAAAAAAACATTCCCTGTTGGCAGTGGCTAAAAGACAGTAGATTTGAGATATATTTATACATAAATATATACACCTCATACGTATATACGTGTATATATACATATATTCATATATCCCTGTGGGGTCTTTTTGTTTCAGAGAGCGTCAAATGTAACGACAAGATCGAACAATTGAGTCAATTGTTGCTGCAATCTTGATGCTTTGATATTCATAATTTAATATACATTATTCGTGGAGTAATTTATGTCAACAAAACTAAAACATGAAAGAAAATAATACAAAATTGGGAATGACCAATTAAGAAATATAATGATTTTCGTATCAAAATGTAACTCTTGTGATTACTAAAATTAATTCATTCATAATTATAATTTAAAATTGGAATATATTATGAGGTAGAAGATTTAATCTGATAAAACAGTGGTTGGGGACAATGCAAATTGCATATGATGATCAGACTTGTTTGTATCTAGTCAGCATTTGCACCTCACCTCATATATTCATCTTTAATGTCTATCAGACCCCTTAACTTCTTAAAAATATCACTTACAGTCCAATTTCTAAAAACTTACCATTTTAGAAAAGTATTTGTGTTAGTTTTCAAAATCTACGAGTATTCTCTATTTTCTTTTTCATTTAATAGGGGGATACAAAGGCAACAAAAATACTATTGAATAATAACAACAACAATAATAATAGTAATTTATGTTGACTATAAATAATTATGGTGGTAATTTATGTGGATATTGTTGGGGCATGCCCAATCCACAAATCTAAAGCACGACATAGCGGTTCACTTATTAGAAAAATTATGGAGTATTTTGATAAGTAAGTCATATAGAGTTAGTTAGTTTTATATAGAACTAACATAGGTTACTTCAAAATATGTAATTCTGTATAGGAAAATTGAGTTGCAATTGATAGATCAGCTCTCATTCAGATGATTGGACGGAACCATTGGAGAACAATTTGCAGTTGAGAAAGAGACTTAACTGACAAAAATAAGGGAGAAGTGAGAAGGAACAACAAAAATAACAAAGAAAATCTTTCTTTATAAGACAAAAAGGAGATCCAATTGGGATTCCTCGGATTGACTTAAAATAGAGACGTTCTGATGAAAAGTCTGTCACTCTGTAAAGGCACTCATATTTCAGGAAAGATACGGCCAACAACTACCAAAAGGCTACTTTGCAAACGAGAACAAGACTCATCTCTCTCCCTATAAATATAGTAGAAGTTCTGCAAAAAAAATAAAGGTTACGAAAAACATACAAACACACACGAAAATACAAATGAATAATATACACGAAACCACAAAACTTAGCATTCTCTGCACTACTCTTTACTGTGTTCTTAAACACGAGACTCAAGCTATTTAAAGCTTGAGATCCGGAGTTCAGCTATTTTTTCAATTAGCTAAATCCTCAACTGCTTCTTATTGCTTAAAGAAGTGCAGAATCTTCAACCAAATCACTTATTGTTATGTGAAAAACTAAACATCACAACCTTCCTAGCCTTCACGCCTAGCAACGTGTTCGTCGTAAAACTTGTGAAGACTGAAATCAGTCAGGAGCCTAACGACGTGTTCGTGGTAAAGCCCTCTGCCTAAAGTTACATTGAATCTGGAGGACGGACGAGCTTCCGAAAATCAGATTGAGTTCAGTTACATTGTGTTCTATACTGTTCTTAGTGATTTTCATTTTTGATCAAATAGTGGATGCATGATCTTTGGTATTCGTACCATTATAAATATGGTGTTGTTTATCGCTTTAGTTTACTACTTACTTGACTATCTGCTAATTTGAAACCCAACAACTGCATAAGTTGTTAGTGCAAGTATTTGAAATTTTCAAATAATATCTTAACAAGTTTAAGCTTTCGAAATGTTTCGACTGACTTGAACAAGAGTCAGTCAGGTCTATTACATTTAAAACTTTCGTTGAGTTAACCTACTAATTTGGGACCAACACCACTCCATATAACCATTAGGTGAGCCCAATAGAAAAAGGCAACCCAGCAGCTAGGGCTGACAATTTCTGACACGACACGATAACACGACACGAACCCGCACGATAATATTGGGGTTAAACACGACACGATGCGACACGACACGAACACGACAAAACACGACACGAACACGAACACGATATTTATCTGTTAAGAACCTGATAATTACAAGTTTAAACGATAATTACCTGTTAACACGAAATGATTATTACCTATTAACACGATATTGACACGAATCTGACACGAACACAACACGAACACGACACGAACACAAAAATCTTTTTAGAAAAAAATAATGGATAACACGAACACGACACGAACACGATATAATTATCGGATAACACGATATATTATCATATAACACGATCCGACACGAACACAACACGAACACGACACGAAATCTTGTGTTCTTAACGGGTCGACACGATAATGACCCAACACGCACGAATTGCCAGCCCTACCAGCAGCAGGCCAGGCCCATTCGGGTTGAGCCTGCCAAGCACCAATCAACAGTCCAATCACTATATTAGCTCTAACCAACCCTAAAATTTTTGGGGTCGAGCAGCCGTCTGGCGAGCTGTTCAAAAAAAAGGTGGAAGCCTCGAGAACTCCACTATTAATTTAGGCCTAGAACATTTTAATGGGCTAACTCATTATATATATAAAAGGAGAATCCGCCTTCATTTTTTACATTCACTTCACCTTTCAACTTAAGCATAAACTTTGTCTCCATACTTGCTCGACCCCATCATCGGATTAGGCAATATCGTATTTGTCACTTCATTCTAATACATTTGTTGTCCATTGCAGTTATTTGTCATTTTAATCATCTTGCTATCGCATTTCATATATTTTATTTTCGTTGTTTTGTCGTTTTGCTTATTATTATTTGTTACTATTGCTAACTATTTTGAGAACCTCATTATTTGTCGTAATCGAATCTCAATAGATATATATTTATTAACGATTTAATTCGATATTTTTTGATTCGTTAAGGGGATGCAACTTAATCCGTATCTGAATTTAAATAATTAAACTCAAACACGAACATATAAGAGTTTAATTAACAAATGATGATTCGATAATAGTCCAATACAAAGAAAAGTAATAAGAATTTTATAGTAACTATATATAATTAATATGCTAAAAAAATAATTAATCTACTAATATACTACAATAAAACACTGATATATATTTACATCTTTGCCACTTTTCCTCCAAATAATATCACATTAATGTTATTTTTATTTTATTTATTATATATTATATTCTATTATAGATATACATCAAACTATATCAAAAAACTAACAAATTTATATTTGTCACTTTTTATTTTAAAAATTACTCCCTCCGTCCCTATGTATTGGCCTCTTTCCCTTTTGCACACAAACCAATGCATGTGGAAAAAATTAATAAAATATTGATGTTGTAAAAGTTGAGTGGATATAAAAAGATGGTAAATGACCAAAAAGGGTTTACTAATAAAACAACCAACTATAAAAACTGAAAGTTAGAGATTTAAAACTCCCACCAAAATATTTTGGTGGGAGCTGAAATGATACAAAAGTTAGAGCCAAATTTTTCATCTACAAGACTAATCAGCCGCAGGGAATGTTTATAAATAGGCTGAAAAGTTAAACCATTACACATTCTATCAAAAATTACAAAAATGGGTACAAACAAAGACATTCCAGCATCAACAAAGGAGGAAATTATGCAATTCTTGCTAGGGAATTGCATCAATGGCAAGCCAAAATGGGGGATAATGGTTGAGGCTGCCTCCATTTTCAACTGCAGCAAGAGAAGCATATCAAGGATTTGGGAATCTGCAACAAAACAAATGGAAAGAGGTGAAGTTATGCATGCAGTTAACAAAAGAAAGAAAAGAATCAGCCACAGAAAAATTGAGGTAAACCTTTCTCAAATTGCTCAAGTTGAGATGCAAAAGAGAGGGACAATTAGAGCACTAGCTGAGAGTATTAACATTCCTAAATCTGTAGTAGGAAGATGGGCTAAATCACATCTGATCAGGCCACATAGTAATGCTATTAAACCAGCCTCGACAGCTCCTAACATGTTGACTAGGTTGAGTTTCAGTTTGCAAGCTGTGGATTATGATAAAGAGTTGGATATCCTAAGATTTAAACCTATGGAAAATGTTGTACACATTGATGAGAAGTGGTTCTATCTAACCAAGAATACACACAAGTACTACATCACTGAAGGTGAAGAAGAAGTGCTTCGAACATGCAAGAGTAAAAAATTCATCCCAAAAATCATGTTCATGTGTGCTGTGTGTAGACCTATCTTTTCAGAAGAAGGAAATGTTGTTTTCGATGGAAAAATAGGGATTTGGCCATTCACAGAAGAAGTGAAGGCTAAGAGAAATAGCAAGAGGAGGGCTGCAGGCACAATGGAGATAAAACCAGTGGAATCAATCACAAAGCAAGTGATAAAGGACTGCTTGATTAATCAGGTGAAAAATTTAGAATTTTTTAGTTGTCCTGAGTGTAAGAATAATCTTATTATTGCTGAACCTTTTTGAAATCAAGTTCTTGTAATGTAAACATGTGTTCTTGTTATGTTTATATTGATAAATGTTCCTATATCTCAGATTGTACCAGCAATTAAATCAAAATGGCCTGAATGTTTAAGTAAGACTATCTACATTCAACAAGACAATGCAAGGCCACACATTGGAAATGAAGACCTAGACTTTCAAGCTGTTGGGAATGGTGATGGGTTTAAGATTTCATTGGTTCAACAACCACCAAACAGCCCAGATTGCAATGTGAATAACTTAGGCTTTTTTAGAGCAATTCAAAGCTTACAGCAGCAACATCAATGCAGGGATGCCACAGATTTAGTCAAAGCAGTTATAAGTAGCTTCAACACTCTTGAAGCAATGACTCTAAACAAAGTTTTCCTAAGCTTACAGTGCTGCTTGAAGGAGATTATCACAGTTAAGGGATGCAACAACTACAAAATCCCTCACATGAAGAAGAATTCATTACTGTTGCTGAATGAATTACCTAAGGATCTAGAAGTTCCTAAGGCTTTGGTTAAGGAAAGCCTAGAGTACCTAATGCAGCAGGGGCAAACACATGGATTGGAGAAGCTGATTGTTGATTTAGGAATAGTGATGACATGAGTGATGCAAAGGTTGAAAGTTGAAGTTTTTTTGTGAAGCTTTTAGATGCATTAAGGTTTTTTGTAAATGCTTTTAGATGCATTAATGTGGCTGAAAGCTGAAGACTTATTGTAAAGCTTTTGGATGCATTAATGTAAAATTCAAAGGTTTTATATGTATGAATGTGAATGACTCAAGAATGTAAAGAAAAGCTTTAAGATGCATTAATGTAAAGACTAGCTTGCAAAAAGTATCAACAACCTATCAATGTTTGAAACCACTCCAAAGCTGTGTAAAGCAATTTAATTGTAGTATCTGAAGTGTGTGCATGTTGTACAATTGCATCATTTCAGATCATTAGCCACAAATTCCCACTACAGACCACAAACCAACATCGCAGACCACAAACCAACATCGCAGACCACAAACCGACAGACACAGACCAGAAACCAACAATCACAGACCAGAAACCAACAATCACAGACAAGAAACCAACATCGCAGACCAATAACCAACATCGCAGACCACAATTAAGTAAAAGCCATCAAGTGATTAGAAATAACCGGATGTTGGGAAAGTATATTTCCCAAAATTGTCGAACCACCGCCTTGATCTCTTCATTTTCAAGCCTCAATGCCTCTGCTTCAGCCGCCAGCCATTCCCACTCTTTCGTGTAAGGGCCGCTCAAAAAACAACGATCAGTTGGCCTGCCAATCTCCGCCTCCAAGCCTCCGGCGGCATCGGATCCATCGGCGCATGAATCAGAACGGATCGGTTCAGTAAAAGAGTGAAGAGAGCAAGGACGGAAACAGATCTCGGTCGAGGAAACATCACCTGCATCGGAGACTGGTGGCGGAGAACCGGCGGCCGTGGGGTTCGTCATCACGTGCAACGCTTCGTCTGCAATCGAAGAACCGGCCGGCGAGGGTTTCATCATGGCGGTCAGAGGGGTGGCGGCGGCTAGATTGGCCGGCCGATCCATCGAATAGTGCGGCGGATCCATCGAATGGTGCGGCGACCGCTAGATTGGCCGGACGATTGGAGGTGAAGAGAAGACGGCGGATCGCACGAAGAGAGGCGATTGTGTTTAGGGTTCGCACGAAGAGAAGACGGCGGATCGCACGAAGAGAAGACGGCGGCCGCTAGATTGGCCGGCCGATTGGAGGTTTAGGGTAAACGGCGGATCGCACGAAGAGAGGCGATCGTGTTTAGGGTTCGCATGAAGAGAAGACGGCGGATCGCACGAAGAGAAGACGGCGGCCGCTAGATTGGCCGGCCGATTGGAGGTTTAGGGTAAACGGCGGATCGCACGAAGAGAGGCGATCGAGTTTAGGGTTCGTGCTTAGGGGAATGAATGAAGATAATGGAGTAGTTCGATTAATCAATCGAACGGGTGCGGCGGGGGTAGGGGGGGTAAAAAGTTTTAGGGTTTGAAGGGTAGTTTAGGAAATTCAGTTTTTTTTTTTAATATAATTAAAATCAATATAATAATATTATAAATTTGCCAAAAATAGAAAGTGGACCAATAGATCGGGACGGACGAAAACGGAAAGAGTGACCAATAGATTGGGACGGAGGGAGTACATATTAGTAATTTGTTATATTTACTATTTTAAATCACAAAAGTATATTTTCTTTCATGGAACAATTTTTTAACTTAAGCTCTTATTTTGTAGGCTTTGTGTTTGATGTACTTTATTTTATTTTTATTAAATTTATATATGGTTGGATGTATAACATAGAAAATAGCTTATATTATAATACTGATATATAATATTGATGAACACAAATTAAAATTTATTTAAAGATTTTTAAAAATATGTAAATATATAATTTCGTTAATTTATCTTGATATTAAAAATAAGATATCATTTATTTAATTCCTAAATCACACGTATATAAATTTAGTATTTATTAAAACACTTAAATTAAATAAAATTACGTAGTAAAAATAATAAAATCCAAATCCGATAACAATTAGATAATAATATTCTTACTAATTCATTAGTGGGTTATCTTATAAGATTCAAGTTTTACACCTTAACTTGTCGATTTAGTAACAATCTTAATTTGATAAATTTCAATTCAAATCTATTATAGGAATTCGCATAATCATGCCGTATATATAAATTGCTAATTCTATAAATAGTATTTGTCAAATTAATTGAGTTTTTAAAAGAATGAGTTTGGGATCAAATTGAAATGTGTAATAGTTGGGAAGACCCTAGGCGTCAATTCGACAAACTATAGGGTCGTTTAGTAATAAAATAGAAGTTATAATTCGGATCGAGAAGGTACATTCACTTCAATCATGTGAAAAATACTAAAATAATACAATATTAGTAATAAATAAAAATTGCATGCACCTAGACTTAGGAAGATATAAAAATAACTGATGAGGTCGTTATCATTGGAAGATTATAGAGTTTCATATTTTCATCGAATTAGTTGCAAGTTTTAGAGCTAATTACTTTGGCCGACTTAGGTAATCTTCTCATATTAAAATTTATCAATCAAAAAATTTATTTAAGCTAACTCATGGACAAATATGATGAAAACTTATCAATCAAAAAGACCTTATGCCTAGTATTGTCGGTTGTATTGAATAGGAAATGATAAAGATTTATTTGGCAATATATGGATGATGGCATGAACGAAATCCGTGTATTGATTCAATTTAACCGAGTTGAAAACTATTGTTAAATTTAAGATATTTTAGCTTCTGAAAAATGTAATTTAAATGGACTGAAATCGTTAGCTAGATTAATATTTCATTAATATCTATGTCACAATTGTATTAAAATATACTTTTAATAGTGAATATCATATTTCTTAATTAAACTTTAACTACAAAATTTTATTCGATAAAATTGTTTCCAAAAAATAATTAAGTTCTTAATATTTATTTTATTATGAGGTTCAAATATGTATTCAAGCATTGATGAAATAAATAAATATAATATATTTTTATTATTCAAATTGATGAATATGTAAATATGTGAGATAAATATTTCATATATTTTTTATTGTTTATAAAGATTGAGGAAACGTTCAATAACACAAAAAAATATATTAAAAATTCTTTGAAAAAAAAAAAATACTCCCTCCGTCCCCAAACAATTGTCTTGTTTTCCCTTTTGGGTTGTCCCAAACAATTGTCTTATTTTCCCAAAATTGAAATAATAAAAGATTAATTAACTTAATTAAACATTATTAATTAATTTATTTAATATTATAAATAAAACCCCCAACCCTAGTTTCCCACCCTCATTCGTGTAACTGTGTGCGCCGCACTGTCCACTCTGATTCCCCTTCCCCTCAAAACCCTATTTCTTCCTCCCTTTTGCCGATCTAAACCTCCGTTTGCACCGCCCTAGTTTCCCACCCTCCATCATGCGCCGTTCTCTCCACTTTGATTCTCCCTTCCCCTCGAAACCCTATTTCTTCGTCTCTTTCGCCAATCTAAACCTTCGTCTGCACCGCCCTAATTTCCCACCCTCCGTCGTGCACCGCTCTCTCCACTCTGAAACCCTATTTCTTCGTCTCTTTCGGTGATCTAAAGCTTCATCAGCCGCCCTCCTCTCCCCGTAATGATGAAAACCTCACCTCCATCTACAGATACTTTGTTGTCTGCCCTCACGTTGTCGTCCTCTGTCACCGTTGCTGGTGATGATGTCGTGTTGGGGGAAGATATATGGTCAACTGATGAAGGCTTGAGTCTTTCCTCTCTGATCCCTGTTTGTACCGCCGATTTGTACCTCACGTTGTCATCTTTCCCAGAATTTGTCGATGTTGTCGGTGCGGAGGATGCATTGGGGGCCAACAACACAATTCCCGACTCACAGGATGAGGGCTTCTATGGTGATGGTGCTCTGAGCGGGCCAACAATACGTATGGAGGATGCGTCGCTGGCGATTGAAGCTGAGGAGGCTCGATGTCCATTGGCGGTGAAGAGGGAGGTTCTTCAAGCTTTCTGGAAATGCCAATTCCCTACTATCAAGTGATATCTTACCATTATTTCGCTTAGCCATGGCTATTTTTATGGTTCTGTTGGTTCTGCTGAAATCATGCCTCTGTTGGTTCTACTGAAAGTCTATTTTTGATGGTTCTGCTGAAATCGTGTCTCTATTGGTCCTGCTGAAAGTCTATTTTTTATGGGAATTTGTATTACTGTGCTATGCAATCATGCCTCTGTTGGTTCTGCTAAAGTTTTTTATGGTTACTGTGATCTATAAATTGGTGATTGTTGCATTTGACTAGTTCATTAATGTTTATGGTCGACTGTGGGATTTGATGGTTTAATTCTGAAATAATGTTAATTGTTCACCTATCCATTTTTTTTACTACATTTGTGATGCTTATTAAGTCGAAAATGTGTAAATCCGAATTGAAGTGGTTTCATTAATTTGTTTAGGCCATTATTTCAAACTTCAAGTCATGTTAATGCATTACACCACTACCTGTTATGCATAACCTTTACAAAAACCAAGTCATGCATATTCTTTACAAAAGCATGCCATATGTTAAAAAAAAAAAACTCTAGGGAAGTCTGAGAGTGTGATTTCAAAGTTGTTTTGGTTCTTGATTCAATTTAAAAGCTATCCAGTATGTGAGGGTTGTTATTGGTGTTTGGTGGGTTTTTGTGGGTAATTATAGCTACTGGGAGGTTCAATATTGACAGGTTCACAGGCAATAATGACTTTGGATTGTGAAAAGTCAAAATATTTGACATTCTTACTCAACTGATGTTAGATGATGATATGTTTGATGGAGACAAGACCTTCAAAGATGAGACAACCCATCAAAAGAAAAGATGGTGAACGAGGCTAGAAGCATTATCTTCTTGAACCTTGATGACAAGGTATTAATGGAAGTCTCTAAAGAAGAGACAACTGAGAATGAATGGAAGAAGCAGGAAAGTTTGTACATGACAAAATCCTTGGCCAACCGACTATATATGAAATAAAGGTTATAGACCTATAAGTTTTTTGATGACAGAAGTGTTTTAGATCAACTGGACGAATTCAACAAGGTGAGTGATGATTTGGAGAATATAGAGGTGAAAATTGAAGACGAGGATAAAGTCACTCACCTCTTGAATGTTCTTCCTAGATCCTACTCGAATCTGAAGGATGTTATGATTTATGGAAGGGAGGACTCTATATCTTTATAGGAGGTACAACCAACCATTAAAGATTAAGAAATTGAAAGAACAACTAATTAGTACAATAGTGATGTTTCGGGTGTACGACTTCTAGTTAAAAAAGGGTTTTTAAACAAGTTTAAAAGAGCTCCAGTGAATACAAAACAAAGATTTGTCTCTGGGCATATGAAAGAATTCAAACTTCCTTTGATTGTGAAAAAGAACAAGAATTTTATTCATCCACAAGAAAATATATGTCAAGGGATTCTAGGAGAACATAAGACATGGCATTATAGTAAGAAGTCAGGTCATTTAATAAGGGAATGTCCAATTCTAAAACAGAAGGACCTGTACAATCAAACATCAAATAATGTTAAGACAATTGAGGATAGTCTGTAGGGACTTATCGTGAACCGAATCACAAAATCCAAATGAACCGGACCGATTTATGGTTATTGTTCACAATACCAATTCTCAAAACCTAGCATGCTCCTATGAATTTAATTCGTGGATAATAGAGATTACCTTAACTCCGTCGACTCAGATCCGATCTTTTGCGTTTGAATTCCAATCTCGATTCAACCACGCGATTTGATTAAGACTGCGAAAACAGAAATTAGAACCAGATCTAATTTCAAGAATTAATCAAAAACAAGAAGAGAAGAAAAGAATAAATTTGTTTTCCAGATTAGATCTTCAGGGTTGTATCCCAATGTTGTTCAGATCTGCTACTGGTGAGGATTCCACAGATCTATAGTTGTGCAAGGCCAGAATCGAAATTCTCCTCCCTCTGCACTCAAAGTCGTCGCCCCTCTCTCTGTGCCTCTAGGTTTTCACTGATTTGAATTGTGTTCAAAGTAACTAGGGTTTCTGAGAGAGAGATGTATATTTATAGACCTAGGGTTTTAACCCTAATGGGCTATTGGATTCAATTCAGTATATTTAATTGGGCCAGTCCTGGGACCTAATGCAAATAATAAAGTGGGCCTATAAATTAATTAATTCTCATGTCCACAACCCAGGACACAATTAATTAATTAATATTAATTCTTTTTCACCACAGAATTAATACTGACCTACCCCTTTATTACCACGTTATGAGAACGAGTTGCATTAATTGAGAATCCCCATATTTAAGGTTACCGAACATTCATTAATTAATTGGAGCTTCTGACAAGCTCTATCTACAATTAATTAATATCTTATTATTCCTGAGTAGTACCACTCAATCCTTATCACTCGTGCCTGAATTTAATCAGCCTGCAGGACTTTGGCACAATGAATGTCATTGAGCTCCTCAAGGAATATCCCCATCCTATTACTCGGATATGGTTACCTAAACCCAATCTCAGGCAGTACTACACGAACTGTTGTTACCCAAGATGCGGATATACGAGCACGTTACTTAGGCTCTCCACCATGGCAAGTCAAAGCAACAGTCAATCTATGCAAACCCCTGAACCTTCGTTAGGGTTTGGACTCAATCAAGAACGAGATCTTGTATTCGCTGATGTCAGACAGTCGAATACATCTCACTGTGGTCCATCAATACGCCACCCTTGCGTACCAGCATGTCAAGTAACCAAGACAGACTACTTATTCCGACAATGTCGCAGCCATCCGGACAGACGTATCCTCATACGCTGTCTCAACTGTGATCAGGTTTATGTCTCACTAGGTCAAGTGATCATACTGTCTTCCGTGATCTACTACACGTCGTATGATCGTCCCTACCGGTGAGACAAGAGGATACCATTGTTACATACATGTAAGTTTGTTTGACAGATAGGAGAAATAATCCGTCGTATACTCATTGTAATAAATACTTTCAGTATACAAAACCCATCATAGTCATGATGAGGTGCTCAATATTATGGACACTTATGGAGGTGATGGATGGATTTGGACTCTTGTTGTTCATTTTATACGTGTCCACATCTCCAATGGTTCTCTGAAATCAAGTTGTAGTATGGTGGAACTGTCATGCTTAGGATTAGCCCAATATGTAAGATTGAAGGAGTTGGTACAATAAGGTTGCAAAACCGTAAATGAGAGTCTAAACTCTTGAGGTCAGGTGTATTCCCCATGTTTAGAGGAATTTAATCTCATTAGGCACTCTAGAATTGAGGGGATACAAATTTGTTGGAAATGAAGGCACTATATATGTCTGCAGGGAGACTTGGAGGTTTTGAGAGGAAGAAGAGTTAATAGCATATACTACTTATATGCTACCACAATCAATGGTAGTGTGGACTCCACCAATGAGATACCATGTGGACTATGGCATAAAAGAATATGCCAGATTAGTCAAAAGGGGTTGAAAGAACTAAGAAAGCAAGGTGTGAAGCTTTTTAGAAGAAGATTTGAGCAAATGTGAGACTTGTATTCTCTCCAATAGTAAAAAGCTGTCTAATCTGTAGAAGAAGAAGTGAGAAACCTCTTGAATATATACATGCTAATCTTCGAGGCTCATCCAAAACAACTACTATTTGAGGAGGAAGGTTTTTTCTGTCTCTGATTGATGACAATAGTAAAAGAGTCTAGGTATATGTCCTAAAAAGTAAGGACCAGGATGCTTTGAGGATCAAGGAATGATACTCAATGGTAAAAAATGAAAAGGAAATAAAGGTAAAGTGCTCGTGATAGACAATTGATTGGAATTCATGTAAGAAGGACTTGAATCATATTGCAGAATGAAGGGTATTAAGAGGCACACAATACCTTAAAAGCTAGAACCCTCAACAGAATGAAGTGGTTGAGAGATGAATATAACATTGATAGGGAGAGTGAGGTGCCTGTCGCAAGGATCTGGAGCTTCCAGACAATTATGTGGAGAATCATTGAACATTGTCTGTTATTTGATCAACAAATGCCCTTCTACTGCACTAAACTTCAAGAAACCTGATGAATTGTGGTATGGTAGTGCTTCTGGCTACTCACATCTAAAACCATTTGGTTACTTGACATATGTTCATGTCTAGAAAGATAAGCTGGAACCCAAGGCATTGAAATGTATGATGTTGGGTTATCCTGAGGGCACCAAAGATTATAAACTTAGTGTTTTGAACCAAATCAACAGAAGGTTATAACCATCAAAGATGTGATATTTGATGAGGCAATTATGCCTCTGCGGGCAAGGAAGAGCTCTCAAAATAAGGCTGATGATTAAAAAATAGTCAACCAAAGTCTACAACTCGGTTCACATTTGAAGAAAAAAAATATGATACTAAATCTTACCTTCAGGATATGACTATTCCTTCACAAATTGTTGTCCAAAATGACTAGTGGCTAACCTGCGATAGAGTTAGGAGGGAGATAAAACCACCAAAGAGATTAAATAAACAGGATGTGGTGTTTCTTAGCCTCAATGTAGCTGAGAAATTAGATGGTGATGAACCAAAGAGCTTTAATGAAGCTTAATGTAGTAAAGAGAGTGCTCATTGGCTTCATGCCATGAAAGATGAAATTGCATCTCTTAAGAAGAACCATACATGGATACTTGGAGTGAAGCCTGAAAACAAGAATGTATAAGCTGCAAAAGGCTCTTCAAGAAGAAACCGGAGAACATATATCCTCCCAAGGTAAGATAGAAGGCTAGACTAGTAGCCAAAGGTTATACACAAAAGGAGGGAATGGATTTTAATGAGGTGTTCTCCCCGATTATCAATCACACCTCCATCAGAATCCTACTAGCTCTAGTGGTGAAGTTTGAGTTGAAACAATACCAGCTAGATGCTAAGACAACTTTCTTCATGGCGATTTAGAAGAAGACCTATATGTGGATCAGCACCTTAGTTTTACAGAATCAGGATCTAAGCAGCTGGTATGCAAACAAAACAAGTTAATTTATATGTTGAAGTAAAGTCCTAGGTAATGAGTAAGATATTTGATGCTCATATGCTTAGGATTTGGTTTA
Organism: Plectranthus barbatus; assembly: GCA_026898455.1. Lineage (NCBI taxonomy): Eukaryota > Viridiplantae > Streptophyta > Magnoliopsida > Lamiales > Lamiaceae > Plectranthus > Plectranthus barbatus. Next base: position 71,504 of record JAPKLW010001387.1, on the reverse strand, counting down.
CAAGGTTACAAATTGATAATTGTGTGTATTTGAAAGCAAGGAGGCAAGTTTGGTATACTTGCTCTTATATGTAGATGACATGCTTCTAGCAGGGAAGCGTGCTGTTGATATTCAACAAGTGAAGGCTGACTTGGAGATGGATATTTCCATTAAAGATTTGGGAGAAGACAACAGGATTTTAGGGATGGATATATTAAGGAATCAGAAGGCATGCACTCTCAAATTGCACCAAAAAGATTATTTGAAAAAGGTGCTTGAAAAGTTTGGAATGATGAATTGCATGAAGCTGGCTCTCACTCTTGGCTATGAAGTGTAATTATTAGAATCCATGGATCATAGTATTGTAGAAGAAAAGAGATATATGGAGAAAATCTCATATGTTAGCCTGGTTGGAAGCAAGATGTATTTGATGATCTACACCAGGCCTGATATAACTTACTCTATAAGCATGACCAACCGTTTCATGGCTAGTCCGTACAGGGATCACTGGTCAACTCTTATTGATATATTGAGGTATCCGAAAGGCACTATTCACTATGGTTTAATGTACAAGGATAATGAAGAATCTAATACAATCATCATTATGTAGATTTTGATTATACAACAAGTGTGGATACTAGGAAGTCTCAACCCGATTTGTGTTTAATTTATTTGGAGCTGCTATATCTAGGAAGTCCAAACTTCAATCTATAGTTGCTCTCTCCACTACTGAGACCAAGTTCATGACCATTATAGAGGCAATAAATGAAGCATTTTGGTTTAAGTGTATATTAAATGAGCTTGAGTTCAACAGAAATCAATGAAGATATATTTTGATAGTCAAAGTGTTTTTCACTTGACAAAGCACCATATGTTTCGTGACAAATCAAAGCATATAGATGTATGGTTTCATTTTGTCAAAGACCTATTGGAAAAAGAAGCACTGAGTATGGAGAAGGTGTCAACACATCATAATGTTGTTGATGCTCTTACTAAGGTGATTCCCTCACCTAAGTACATGTATTGCCCGTCTCTTATGGGTGTGTGCTGACCAAGTGGGTCAGCTAATGAGTTATGTAATGAAAATTATATGAGGGGAATTAGGTGGTGTTGAGGATGCAGTTAAGAGGGAGAATTTGTGAAATTGCTGACTGTATTGGTGCATGGAGTGTTTTTATCAGCCATGCGAGATTGAAGAAGAAAATATAAATGTATGTTGCAGCACCAGGGTATGATGTGTGAAAGCCGAGTTTCATAGCTGAGCATAAACTCGTGTTTTCACTTATAAAAGTGATCTTTCAGTTTTTAACAAGGCATGTGAGAATGACGTGTTATATTATGATTGGTGGGATTTTAGTTAGTTAGTTGGGGTTGTTTCTCTTCTTCACCATCGGGTATTCTCAGCTCGAGTTATATAGTATATTTTTCTAAGTTTTTCGATTGATCTTGGAACACTCTCTTTACTTGTAATCTCTCTCTACAACTCTCAATAAAATTACTCACCACCCTTGGTGAACGTAGAATTTCATGGGACGAGCCATGTATATGATTATTTTGTGTTTGCATGCACGAGTTCTTGTTATATTGCATTCAAAATTCAATAGTTGATTTTGCAGTTAAATGTCACGTGGTACTGACTCATTATCACATCAATTGCTATGTAATATTTTTATTTTTAAAAAATAATTTTATTTTTTAATGATAATTGAATTTTTTAACATATTTTGACTCAGTCATTAATGTATTTTTCTTTCCAATAATTATTTTTAATTAAATTATATATATATATATATATATATATATATATATATTCTTTATTAAAATATTATGAAAACAAAAATATAAAACAAAATAATTGTTCAATTAGAATATATATATATATATATATATATATATATATATATATATATATAAAATATTATTTAAAAATAGAAATGTCACGTGACATTAATATTGCAGTGACTTAGCACCACATAGCATTTAACGACTGAGTCAGCAATGGACGACAAAATTCTCTAATAGAAGTAAATTATTAATGTGAGTTATAATTCTTAAAAAAAAATATTAAGATAAAACTCCTTATTTTTTAGGGTAATTCTAAATGCAGCCTCATTTTTCCTCTATACAGCCCCTTTTAAAAATTCAAATTAAATTATTATTAACTTTTACAAATTTGTCCTTATAGCCTAAATTTAAAATCTTAACTAAAGAATAAAAGTTAAACCTCAAACAACCCCCAAACGAATCCTACGAAATAAAATTCGCAGCCCCATCAGAAATAAGTTTGTCCCTCCATTTTTGTTTCCTTCAAAATGAATCTTTCATTCCCAGCCCCAATGACACTTTATTCAACTCTCTAAAAACTTCAAAAATATTCGTTACTTCCATTAAAATTATAATCAGAACCGACGTTGTTCAAACTGCATCCACAAATCTTACCCTCAAATTATTGGTTGCTGAAATCTTCATCAACTCCTACGAGTCAACTCAGTCGTCTGTGTAGGAATTGAGAGATCTCATCACTAAGATAGATCCTACAATCGCTCAAGTTCTTCAAATACACTTCATGAGGATCCCACTCAAAACTAGGTAACTGTGATCTAGAGGGATAATAAGTCTTACTCTACTCACTATAATCTTCCAAAATAATCATGTAATTAAGTAATTAACAGCCGAGAGGAGAATGATGTTGGTGGTGACGATGTTTAGAGACCAAAATCATAATAGAAGCCCACAAGGATAATTGGATAAATAATAATCGGAGATATGAAAAGAATGGAAGAGACATTTTTTTTCTTTTCAATTGCCCATTATTCCACCACAAATGTGGCTGCGCGCAGAAGAACTCGATTTTCAGGGAGATACTTTGTTCCTTGTTTAGAAACTCAAGAGTTATAGGGTAAAAATGTCTATTCATAAAATATTTTATATTATAAATAAAATATGGACTGTAAAAAGTAAAAATGAGGTTGTGTTTAGAAATACCCATCTTTTTAAACATTAGAATATTTTTCCCTCATTCTTAAATACAAAAGTCCGGATAGACGTTTTACCAAACCCAATCCAGCAAAATGTATTTATTATATAATTTATATTACTACACAAGTTCACTCATTCTATCATTACGACATAATAAATAATATCACTTACATTAAATAAACCAATCCACAAAATAATTTTCTGAATGTTATTATAACTTGAATGAAAATTTTATTTTAATAGAAAAACATTCGAGACGTCTCAGGTTAGTGTTACATGAGATCAGCAAGCCACTTACGTGGCTTCAAAATTAAATAATTTTTGTGAACTGTACATGCCCAATAAAGTGTAGACATCTAGTATGGTTACTGACATAATATTATTAATTAACCTAGATCCCTATCCACACCCCACACAAAAATATATAAATACATAGCTTTTAATCACTTCCCAAATATTATATTATTTGGAAATAATACAATTTTTTATTGCTTTTCAAAAGAGTAATTATTCTACGGAAGACAATATAGCAAATAAATGAAGGACGAATTATGCAAATTCAAAATTTGAATCGATTCATATGCTTAAAATAGTTATTTGCATATCAACCCAATACGGTAATCATTGATCTATTTTTCGTATCAATATGTCACGTGCAATATTTATGGTAGAAAATAATGCAACTTTGATGTAAAAATGAATCCTCATTATTAAGAGGTCTTCTCTACTGGAAATAATCGACTCATTGGGGCACTTAAATAATCAGGTCTATTAAGACAGCATTCACTACTTTTAACTCGTAAAGTTTGACAAAAGGTCGAAATTAAACAATGAGAGTTAGAAAAGATGAAATATTGTTCCCAATTATAATTTAAACATCTTATCAGTGAGATGTAAATTAATGCATTTTATTTTGAAAAAAATGAAATATTATTTCATCTCTCTAAGAGATTGAGGTTGTGTTCTTGGGTTTAACTTGTTATTGATGAGGACTCTAAGTTATTGGAGTATTTCATTTGAGAACACATAAGACTCATGTAGTAAGAAGAGACGTGAGCAAACAAAGGTTTGATGAATCTCACAAAACTCATGCCTAATTAGCTCCTGTCAGATCAAATGCTTTGATGGAAACCATTCAAAAAAAAATAAAAAAATCATGGTGATTATCCTTTCGAGGACAGTTTAGTCATTTTGTCGTCCACCAAGAAAGACCAGCAATTAGGGGTGGGAATAGGCCGGGCTACCCGACAGGGGCCTACGACCTAGCCTACCACAGGCCAGGCCAGACCAATTTCGTAAATAGGCCAGACTTAGGCTATTTAAAAAGCCTATTTAGCTAAGCAGGCCCGGGCTCAGGCTCGAAAATAGGCCTACTAAGCCTAACAGGCCGGCCTATGAAAATAATCATATGTTATATAATCAATTAAATATATTTATTATCTAGAATTAAAAATTTATTTATGATTTATGAATAATAAAATAAGTTAAATAAATCATTTGTTACTAAATAATATATTTATCTAATTTATTAAATGTATTTGCTATTGAAATAACATAATATATTTATAACTTAAAAATAAAATATATATTATAAATTTTAAGTAGGCTCTCATAGGCTTTATACAGGCTAAAGATCAGGCTTATTTCATTAAAAAGGCCAAGCTTAGGCCTACAAAAAGACCTACTATAGATAACAAGTCAGACTCAGGCCTCTTTAAATTATAGCAGGCCCAGGCCTTCGGGACCAAAGCCCAGTCTAGCCCAGCCTATTCCCACCTCTACCAGCAATATGGCAACTTTCCATTGTATTCTAGTTTATACGTGGATGATGATATCATCTCTCTCTCTCTCTCTATCTAACCATCTTCTAGCATGGCCCAATAGCTTCTTAATAGCAACAATGGAGATCGGGTCCATCCAGAAAAAAAAAAAAAAAAAAAGGATATGTCAAAGAAGCCTGTATGAAATAGGCAACCCCACAGTGTGAAAAAGTTCCTACTCACGTAAAAACGACAACATATATCGGCCGAAATATTAGGTTTCTGGGTTTGCTTCAATCTTGTCAGAAGCCTGTCTCAGTCGTTTTCCAATTAATATGAAAACCAACCCCCAATTGCGTCACAACTCAATGTCAACATGCAATAAACACATCCCTCTCCCTCTCTCTCATGCATTACATGCCTAATCATCTCACCCTTTCCATGCCAAAATTTGAACTGAAATTCTTCAACAAATATTGAACTATATGGTTCCTGGAAAGGAATACTGAAGTTACAGTTCTCATTCTTGATTCCCTTGCAAATATAGTCATTGGAATCAGGAGACTGACGATCGCAATCGAGGAAACTGTGCAGAAAGAATTTGTAGGTTTGGATATATTATGAAATATTTTCTACACTTTGTACATCAAGACATGAGAAACTAGTGGTGGTGCAGCAACAATATTTAATGTAAGAGCACAGTATAAGGTTTTCAAAAACAAAAAAAAAATTACCAGTTTCGAGCAAACATGGCATGCAGCCATTCGCTTAGCCAGGAGCAGACTGAATGCCAGCCTCAATGCTGCAATAATCCAGTCCAGGAAAATTGGATGCTTGGAGGAGTCTGATTTACATCAACGCGTGTTATGAGACATGTCACGTGTGGTTGGGAAGCTAAGCCCATCTTTGATATGACTGCTTGCCATTGGACAAAGCCATTGTAGCATATCTGGACCCAAGATCTGATCAAAAAGCACATTCAACCTTCAGTTCATGCACATGTGCATTATCACAGTCACAGATATAACAAAACACAAGCAAAATCCCAATGTATGCAGCTAAAGTTGTGGTCACAAAATTCACTTCTGAAGGACATTATTATCATACTCTGCCAACGTCTTCAAGCTCAAGCACGACTCACATGTTAAGTATGCTTGATAGGACTATGATCCATTGGAACCAATCTCAACAGGAGTAAGCAAAGCCAAAGCGAGAGAGAATAATCAAAGCCAAATAGAATGTAAAGGAAACCAAATCTTACAAAATAAGGGCAAAGAGAGAGAAGAGAAACTCAATGAAACAACGTAATTGCAAAGAAACAATGGGAGGGAAAGCCACCAAGGTCTTCCAGAGAAGCTTCACCAATTAGAGCTTCAAAAGTAGGCAGTCATTCCCACCTTAATAAATGGGATAAATACAAGTAACTATATGCGTCAGAGAGACCTGCTTATGCGGAAGGGATGAGTCAAGGACTCAAGGATGATTTATGGCTGGAAGTTAATGTCACAGTACAGAAGCTTTCCTGTAGGTGGAGAAGGTATGGAGTTGAGAAGGTGAGGCATTGATCTGAGAGGAAGATTAGGAATATAGTGGTGCTAGGCACAAGTCAGTGATCACCACAAAAACAAAAAAAACAAAAAACAAAAAAACATACATCTATTTTACTGAGTGCTCCTCTAACCTAGAGTCATGACTGTTGATAATATAAATTTAAAAGAAAATTGATTATATCAGCACTCAAATACAAATTCAAAAACAGAAGATGGTGATTCATATTGGACGATTAGAATTAATATTATCAAAATTCGCTTAATATATTTACCAGTCCCAAAACACACCATAAGCACATAAAATAGACATGAAAGGATTGAGAAGAAAGGGTAGGGCAAGACCATGGTGGCATTTTTGTAAAAACCAAGGTCGTAAGGATGGTTATAGGTCAGTCCAGATTTCCTTGCCAACCAAGCAGCTCTTTTTCCCTCTTGATACTGAGAGATAAATCACTATCAGACCATTCATTACCACTGATAGATATTAATGAAGTAGCAAATAGATAGTCAAGACGCTATCCTTACCTCTATAGTTGTCATGTTATTGGAAGAAAGATAAATATTCCAGATTAAGAAACTTCCAAGTGTCAAACATAAAGCTGTAATCCCAAATCCAATACCAACCTGAAATTATAATTCTAATACTGTTATACATCAATAGACAATTGTGATTTAAAAAACTGAAGGTCTGGCAAGGAGCTAAAAGAGAGCCATGCTCATGTTTAAATGGCTGGTGAGGAACAGAAAAAAATAAAATAAAAGGAGGCATATGAACCTTAATACAGTATCTTGCTCCCAGCAGTGGAGAGATACCAGAGATCCTGATTATATCCAGTGTTATAAATATTGATGATAATTTCAGGTTTCAATGGAAAGTTTTCCCAACAAAGTTCAAGAGACATGAATAATGTGGTGAGAAATGATTTAATAACAACTCACACGAAAGGCTATTGAAATGAGGTTGCTTTCGGTATCCCAGTCCTTAATTATGCCGCTTATTATGATAATCTGTGAATGAAAAAAAATAAACATAAGAGGAAAAGCATTATTCATATAAATAAAGATGTATATTTGAGCATACCTCAGAGTAAGAGCTTGCAGCGGTCGCGTAGAAGACTAAAAGAAAAAATGCCTTGTGGTTTCGGTGGCCAACACAGTTATTAATCCAGTAGCAGTTGTGATCCTTTTTTTTAAAAAAAAAGTTGGCATAGAAAGAAATGTTGTGTTTAAAGCATTATTTCAGTAAATAATAGGACATAGAAGCTACATAAGAAATCAATATTCAAACATGGAAGCCACCCACCATCCTCAAAACACACCTTCTGCAGACACGACAATGATGTGCTCTAGGAGGCTTGTATGTGGAGCACTTATCACAGTTCCTCAGAACCACAACCTGAAATGCATGAATCTTAAAATCCGAAAATGTTCTTTATACATAAATTAACTATTTATGCTAAGAAGTTAGACAAGTTCCATTTTCGTTAAGGGATACACTGAAAGTTTGATCAGCGAAGTATTTTCACTTATAGTAGGAATTATAGATCGTATCTAATAAAAATACAAATGATAAGAACCTCTTACTTGTCGAGACAACTTTCACATAATTATTTGATTTTAACAGTTTAATATTACTCTACAAGATTAAACTTGTTTTTGCAACTTGAATTTGTGGTCTATGAGTAAAATGTGATAAGAATAATAAGTAATGATGGAGAAACATAAAAAAAAAAATCTATTGAAATGGAGGCAATGTGATCAGAAGTCAATAGGCAGATATCAAAACTCTAGGTTTAATCCTAATGCCTGCACATTGTCCGACTAAATCTGAAACTTATTAAGAAGTGGTCCTTATGAGATCCTTAAACTTCTCTGGAGCTCTAACACTTCCTAAGTTCATCAACATGATTAAGTGCTATTTAGTCAGTAATGAGAACGGAAATGCTCTACCTCGTCAGCAGGGAAAGGATTAGAGATCAGATTACATGTTAATATAACATGAAACGTTGAAGTTGATACTCTACCACTACCACCTAAAAGAATTTCAACAACTGATGAGATTTAAACTAATTACCACCATTCCTTATGCATGTTGAAGTGTAATACAATCACTATTTATATCCAGTCACCAGTGTTTCGCGTACCTAATCATTCATATGCAATAAACCACTCAAAATCACGAAATGGATAATATTTTTTCTTACAAAAAAAAAAAAAAAACATTCCCATCACCTTTCGTCTAATAAAGAGCCCTAAAAACTCATACATCATCTACAGGATCACTTTCATGTTGAAAGTTACATGGCATCTTTATACATATCCGCGATTTCTTTCAGTTTCTAATCCAAAAACGCTAATCTTGAAGCAAGCACCAATCATGTAGCCCTAACTACGAAACATACAGCTAATCAGAAGGCATTTAAAGCAGCATTATCATGATTCAATATTTCCATCGACCAAATTTATTCCCAACTCATTCAAAAATGGAAGTCCTAAAACAAACTCACATTTCTCTTGATTTCGTGATCCATAGATTCTATCACTTCAACATCAGGGAGGTAGCCGGATGGGACGCCGCCGGGATCCGTAATAACACACACTAAAGACGATGAAACACAGAGAGAGGCCAATGCAGTGAAGATCAAGGTGTTGAGCAATCCAGCTGCGCTCTGTAATCCAATCCAATCTTCAAGGAATACAAAAATTGTCACGTAATAAACGAATCCCACTAAAACGATAACTGATAGTACTGGTATTGACAGAAATCTTTTCAGCTCCATCTTGGAATAATTTTCCAGTAGTCATTACAATTTCTCTTTCGGAAACGGAACAGGATACAAATCGAACACGACCATTTTTTCGTAACGAGGTTCAGATTTTCCTTAATTTCATCCCTTTTCAATTGGGCTAAAATCCAATTAATCCAAATATCGTAGCCCAAATTCATACATCGATTTGAAGTCCAATCAACCCTAATTCCCTTGGTACACAATTTGGGCAATTTTTATTTTTTTCTACAAAAATAATAGCCGATTTGTTGCCCATGCAATATAAATTAAAGAGTTGGTCTCCTCACATAGTCTCACCATGTTAAATACATTATTTTATTTTTTAATATATTATATTTTTCTGTGTAAAAAATTTATTATTTACAACAAAGAAATACATAATTTTAATAAATTAAATACATCATTAAATTCATCTCATAATAAAAATGATGAAACAATCACATATTAAAGTTTGCCTAAATTGAGTTAAATGATATTGGCAAAAGTGTGTGCGGGAACTTCTTGCAAATTTTTTTAAGACAGTACACATTCTGATCGAAATATTCATATAATTTATTTAAGCACAAAGTATTTTATAAATATATAATTAAATATAGTAAAATAAAATTTTAACATGTATAAAATATATCATTTAATTTTGAAAATGCACTCAATCTAAAATATATTTCAAACAGTATGCACCCAATAGAAAAATAATTTTTACGTATCTAGCATAAGACTCACTCAAAGAATTTTATATCAATTTTGAGACTTAGATTTATACTTGTCTAATCTATTAAAGATATAATAAATTTATTCTTATCTAATATGTTAAATCTTTATAATCTTAAAACAGACCATTATTAGTTGACTCATCTATAGATATAAATGGTTATGATCTCCTTTATATATGAACTTATTTCATTAAATAATTTAGATAATTATATATATAAATATTAAATAAATGCCAAAATATTAATTTTAGTCCAAATTATCCGCCTTTGTTCAATTCTAGTATCAATTATTTCATTTCACAATTTTATGTCTAAACTATCAAAATTCTTCAAATTTAAGACAAAGAAATTTTCTGGCATCAGAAAACTAACGAGGCATACCGGAAACACATGTCTTATTAAAAAAAATGGCACGTTGTAAATCAAATGATGTGGGTTTCCGGCATGTTCCGTTAGATTTGTTATGCCGAAAATTTTATTTATCCTATATTTGAATAATTTGTTATAGTTTAGACATAAAATTATGAAATAAAATAGTTGGTATTAGAATTGAAAAAAATGGATAGTTCAGATTAAAATTATTGTTTTGGCAATTTTTTTGAGAATTCTAAAGAATGGGTCCTACCCCAAAGCCCTTCCCGCCCACCTCGAGTGACGGCCGTGCATTAATTTCAGTTAAAGCTTGAGTTCGACTCTTTTAATAATTGATCGATATTTGACAATACATGGTACCATCATATACATGAATGATCATTATACTAGAGTATATTGTATTCATTTTCGCAAACAACATAAATCTCTCTCTGTCTGTCTGTCATACACTATGCTACTATATATACATACATATATATGAGTCCAGTGAGCATCAAGAGTTTAGCACTAACACTTGACTGATCCACCCGCCGCCGCCGTCCCTGAAGGAAAAAGGAGAGAATGAGGTTGTGCGCTGGAGGGCCATTGAGAGGATTCCGGCGGAGGTGCGGCCGTCTGGTGAAGGAGCAAAGGGCCAGATTCTACATCCTCCGCCGCTGCATCGTCTTGTTAATTTGCTGGCAAGATTGCAATGATTTTTGATTCTACATATCATCAATCTCAATTCTCAAATGCTCTCTTATATTTCTTATGTAAAAAATAATAATTCTTTCAAGTTTTGTGGATCCTGAATCAAATGTAATTAGTTGTTCATTAGTGTAGTTTTCTCGAAAATTCTCTAATGATAAATATCCTGAAAATGTCTCGAAATCGATCATCTTTTCTCATCTTATATTGGAAAATAGATTGTTGTAGTCGCTACGTACAGTGATAGTATCCATATGTAAATTTTTGTTCATTAATGTTGTGACCACTATATTTTTACTTTTTTTTTATGATAAATAGGGGATAATACCCTAAACAATGTTTTTGGGAAAATACCATAATATATTACCGTCAGTTAAAAATACCATAATCTTCAATTTCGTCTATGAATTGCACCAAATCGAGCTAACACTGTTAATTATTGATGATTCAACAGTTAAATATACTTAGCATCCCACGTGACAAATCAAAACGACTTCGTTTTATTATCAGGTTAAAAAGAAAAAATAAATAAATAAACCCTAAACCATCGCAAACAAAGAACTGGTAAGCCAAGTGTGATGTCAAGTGATATTTAGGCGCTACTAATCAAACGAAGTCGTTTTGATTTGCCACGTGAGATAAAAAGTATTGTTTAATTGCTGAATCATCAATAATTAATATTATTAACTCATTTTCGTGTAATTTATTGATAAAAGTAAATATTTTGGTATTTTTACCTAATGACAATACTTTTAAGTATTTTTTGAAATTATCAATAGATCATGATATTAACTTTTATAGGTATATATTTGATATTTTCAGTTCTCACATAAGTATAAATATTGTATTTTAAGTTTTGTTTCGTCTATGTTATGATCTATCGTATTAATTAATTATCATAGTCAAATTTCAGTATTTTTTGGAATGCTAATTTATGTGCTATAGTAAAAAATCCGAATTGACTATGTCGAATTGTCTGTAATAATGATAATGATTGTTTTGTCGTAATAACTTTTTTTTTTCTTTTAAATTGTGTGATCGATAATTATTTACAATTCTTCCCATATTCCGTAATGACGTGGGTAGATATATCTCCATTAACATATCTGAAATTTGTACTCTCAACTAAGGGTGTATATGATTCAACATTAGGACACAAGTATAGAGTACATTCGTACTGACGATCAGCTTGCTGACATTTTCATGAAACTGTTTTTAGAAGTTCGCTTTAAGGAACTCTGTATTAAACTCGGTGTTATGGAGTCCGATGAGATTGAAGAAGGAGAAGAATGAATCCAAGCTCTCATTCACTTTCTTAGCGATCCGAAGGGATGCTAAATATAACAAAGTCCAAGCTCTTAGCTTTATCACATCAAAGATTGATACTGAGTCCAAGCTCTCAGTACGCCTTTCAGCAATCATTCGAAAGAATATATCAATTTTGATATCATCAAGAGATTCAACAAGTGGTTGAAGACGGTGAAGCGGAATAAGATTGAGTCCAAGCTCTCAATCTTTCAAGGCTATTGAAGATGAAGAGATGCAGATTAAACCTGAGTTCGAACTCTCAATTTATTTGAAGATTGAAGACTAAGCTGATGGAGATCCATGCTGACAAACTTTGGTCCAAGCTTATGTACACATACTGACTCTGAAGTATATTGAGTTTATCAATCAGGCTGATGACCATACTGTGGGCGGGACGTTTGATCTACCAACTCACGTAAACAATACGCCACATTTAATGTGAATCAATGCGAACGATTGTGAAAAGACATCCGAATCTTCCTTCGAAATCTATGGTCCAATAGCACCCCACCAAGTCAGCATATTCAGGACTCGGGGAGGAAAACCACATCAAAACCCACGACCCTAGTCGTAGGTAAAGGGCGCCTCAACCATCACCAATTTCCTAGAAGTCGAACCAACTTTCTGGTACACGATTTCAACCATCAATTTTGTGATTCCACCGATTCTCTTCTGACTATAAATAGGGTTCACTTATCTCTCTTAGTGAATAGTCTTTGTCAAACCCTATCTTCCATTAAGTCTACTTGGAAATTTATTTCCTACCAATCTAAAATATCTCGATGAAGAACAAGAAGACAAAACCATCAATATCTCCAGAAGAATAGAGCGTGAGCAGATCGAAGCAGTCGTAGAAGGAGCAGAAGATCTCTTCTACCATTGTCGTCTCCTTCTACAGATCGACAACTCACAGCTCAAAGGGACATGCCAACAACGGGGCATGGTCACTTAGAAAGTTTCTTCGCCTGCCTGCGGTCCACAAGTGCTAACAAAAGGACATGCAGACGAATGAGAAAAGAAGCCAGAGGGGGAAGATGAAAAGGGAAGACATACTCCTTTTCTACCACAAGGTGCACAATTGTACCACCTCTGAGACTGAGAACTGCTGGAAGATGAAAGTCTAAAGAAGTGAAAAGCTAGCCAACAAATCTAACTGCCTTCCTTGGATGAGGTAACAAGATTATTTCCAGCAACAGTCAATTGGAAGACGATGAAGACCAAGAGTAGCCTAACATAGTCTTGTAATAGATTTGTATATGTTTCTTGAGTTAGTTTATCCATGTACTTGTAGTGAAAATACTTATAGGATAAACTGACTTGTTGATGACAATCTCTTTTTGTCCAACAATGGTCTTTGCTCTTCATAGCTGAACTTACACATTCCAGTGTAATCAGCAAGCTTCTTTGCTCTCTTACTTACTTAAGATTTCTATGCTCTAAACTTGTAATATTAATCGAACAATATCTCTCCAAGCTTACAAGGAGAAGACCTTAAGTAGGAGAAAACTGAACTTGAGGGGGAATCTTTCTGAGTTTATAGACGAATATTTCTCACTTGTAAAAACTCTAAAGTTTTTCACTCGTCATCAGCTTAGGTTAGAGATGGCTTTGACCAAACCAAAAAGGGGGAAGTTGTTAGAAAATTTGATAGAAATATCCTTCCTTTATTTTATGTTTTGGTGTGTCAAAGTATGTAAAAGTCATCTTAGATAGTTTCAGCTTAGTTGAAAAATGTAAAGTCCTGTATAGGTTATCGAGTTGTAAGCTAAGGCAAATCTGAAGACTAGACTGATTTATCAGTCTAGTATGTGCGAAAGACTCAACAGACTAAGATTCACAACGAACTATACAAGTCTGGTTGTCTATGAGTCTGCAAGCATGAAACGCCAAGTTTCGTTACCTAGGACAACCAATCCAGGATTCGTCAAACTGGCAAATACTGTCGTTCTGACAAAAAAATGAATCTTCATTGTCAAAGTTAGAAAAAGGCGGAGTAGGCACATGTTGGGAATTATTCCTAAAATATCCCTTAGGACTTATTTGTAAAAGGTTTTGTTGAATCAAACCTTATTTAGTTTGGTCGATCATTTGCTGAAATCTAGAGAGTCTAATACAATTTGTATTGTCCTGTATAAGTTAAATATCGAGTTGTAATAGACTAGAATGTCTTCGAGAATCTCTAGCAGATGAAGTAAGCGCTCAATCCACAACTTGCTAGAGAAGCCGGCGAATTAATTGCGCTAGCACTTGGATGAAGACTTGCTAGAATGCTGAAAAATCAGCATTTGACTTATTCAGCAATCAATGAAGGACCACATATAAAACAAGTCAAAGAATCTCAAGAGAATATGCCTTTAGCGACGTTGAAGCCAAGCTGCGACTCTGACAAGGCAAGGACGCACAAAGGACGAGACTTTCCCTAACTAGTATGGAAGGTACTTCTCTACTCAGAAAGGCGTTCCATCAGCTTATCCACTCTTGAAGAAAGAAGCCATTGTGTCTAACGGGTATGGAGATTCAAGTTTCGAATCTCCAGCTATAAAAGGCAGAATTCAAGAACTGGATAAACAACTGCTTTTACAAATCTACAAGTGCTCTTATCACTTTACTCACGAACGCTCAAGCTAAAGATTCCCTTGACAAAGTGATCCTTAAAAGTAGTCAGTTGAGAGCCATCTAAAAGT
>JAPKLW010001387.1:25149-41683 GCA_026898455.1 Plectranthus barbatus | reverse complement strand
ATTGGGCTTAGTTTAATTTATTTAGTTATTTTGGGCCAACATGTTTATGCCTTATTTAAATTAATTTTGAATTTTATGCCTTTAATTATTTAAAATAGTTTCCTTATTAGTTTAGGGTTTGAGTTGCCTATATATAGGCCTTGTATGGAACAATTTTGATTCAGTTTTCAGAAATTTGTGAGGTTTTCTCCTTTATTTCTAAAAGCTCAAACCTTCGAATTTCTCCTATTCCATAGGGTTTTCGATTTCGACTAATCAATTGGACAGTCATATCCATTGGTGGTGTCTTCGCTTATATCCTTCGTTGTTGGATCAATTCGCCTCTTGGGTCGTAGGAGAATTTAGTCTGGACTACGGTACTTGAGGGTTTTCGAATCCAAAGGTGTTGGATCTTCCATCTTCAGTGTTCAGTTTGCTTCCGCGTCGAGTCTGAGTCCTTTTCGTTCGAGTTCCTGGGCTACGATCAAGACTCACAGCTTCGTCGTGACATAAGGTGCTTTTTGGCCAAATTCCTTTGTTTTCGAGTAGTTATTGCCCTCCGAAAGTTTTTCCGAAAAAAAATTTCGTTCATTTTTGGTCGTTTATCTTCCTAGGGTCTTCTAGAGTCTTCCCATCCTGTTAGTTTGTCGAATTGAAGTCCGTGGAATTTTATAAGAATTTTTTAGCTTTTTGGAAAGGAGAAAAGAGTGGTAAAAGGCAAGAGTATGTGAGATTAATAGAGGGACTGAAAAAGCCATTCATACTGCGAGCGATACACGAGTGTGAGTGTTTGACATAATTGAGTGATACACGAGTGTACGTGAGGTGGTGAGGTCCTTCCTTTTATCTTTCTATCTAACCTTTTTGTGCAGGTATGACTAAAAGTAGTGGTTCTGAGGGGTTGAAAGATGATGAGACTATTGGTAGTAGTCAAATGAAGTACATGATGGAGGCCATGAAATCAGATTTTACCAGGCTGCTAAGAAGTGAGATGAATGCCATGCATCAGCGAATGGATGAATTTGAGACCTCGGTGACAGAAAAGACTAGGCGTGACTCATCTGGTAGTCACAGAAATACCGGGAAAGGACGTGGCGGTCGAGGTGGCCGAGGCTCCAATACGAGACAGAGTCCTTATGATGAGGAGGACGTTGATGACTATGAGGAGGAGTCGTATGATAACAATCTGGGGACAATCAAGATGAACATCCCGTCATTTCAGAGAAAGAACAACCCCCGAGTTGTATCTAGAGTGGGAACGGAAAGTGGAGATGATGTTCGAGTGCCACAGCTATTCAGAGCTGAAGAAAGTAAAGCTGGCTGCAGTAGAGTTCTAGGATTATGCCCTCGTATGGTGGGATCAGTTGGTCAGTAGCAGGAGGAGAAATAGGGAGAGACCTATAGAGAAATGGGACAAGATGAAAACAGTTATGAGGAGGCGCTTTGTGCCGAATCATTATTACCGAGAGTTGTATAACAAGTTGCAGAGTTTGAGGCAGGGTACCCGGAGTGTGGATGAGTACTATAAAGAGATGGAAGTGGCTATGATCCGAGTTAATGTAGTAGAGGATAGAGAGGCGACTATGGCTAGGTTTCTGGCTGGTCTAAATTGGGAGATCCGGAATACAGTGGAGTTGCATCATTATGTTGAGCTAGATGACATGGTCCACATGGCAATCAAGATTGAGGGACAGCTCAAGAGGAGGGGCAACGACAGTAGTTCGAGGCAGAATTCTACAGGCTGGAGGGAATACCAGACTGGAAGTGGTTCAACACCTAAGCGAGCTCCGTGGAAGAAGGAGGAGGAGCAGCCTCGAGGGGAGAAGAAGCCGTTTGTGAAGCCCAGGTCAGACTCCGCAGCTCAAGGTAAATCCATTACTACTGATTTTCGTAATAGAGATCGCAAGTGCTATAAGTGTCAGGGTTTTGGACATGTTGCTAACGATTGCCCAAATCGGAGAGTCATGGTGATTCGAGATGATGGAGAGATTGTGACTGATGAAGAGACTGACCCGGAGATGCCTGACTTGGATGATCCTGATGAAGAAGTAGAAGAGATTGAGGCGCCTGCAGCGCTGAATTTTGTGATGAGAAGGGCCTTGAATGCACAGCCCGCAGCCGAAGATGTTGAGCAGAGGGAGAATATCTTTCATACACATTGTCATATCAACGATAAGGTCTGCAACATGATTATAGATGGAGGCAGCTGCACCAACGTGGCGAGTCAGTCGATAGTGACAAAGTTAGGGTTACAGGTGATGAAGCACCCTAGGTGATCAAAGTGACAAAGCAAGTCAAGGTGTCGTTCCGAATTGGGAAATATGAAGATGAAGTGTTGTGTGATGTGATTCCCATGCAGGCAAGCCACATACTTTTGGGGCGTCCGTGGAAGTTCGATAGGCGTGTGAAACATGATGGCTTTACGAACAAGTATTCATTCGACTACAAGCAGAAAAAGATCTCACTTGTTCCTCTGACCCCTAAACAAGTCTATGAGGATCAAGTCCAGTTGCAGAAGGAGTCGGGCCAAGAGGTGCAATCGCGAGAAAATAACGAGAAAGGGGTGGTGCAACAATCTTTTCTAGCTAGGGTTGGGGATCTGAAGTGGGCGGTTCAGGAGGAGAAAGCACTGGTATTGCTGATCTACAAGGAGAACATGATTTTTACTAACATTCCTGATTCTCTACCCCCTTCTATTTCCTCTCTTTTGCAGGATTTTATGGATGTTTTTCCAGATGATACCCCAGCCGGGCTGCCACCCATTCGTGGGATTGAACATCAGATAGATTTCGTGCCTGGAGCAACCCTTCCAAATAGACCAGCTTACCGAACCAGCCCGGAGAAGACAAAAGAGTTGGAGAGGTAGATTGGAGAGTTGCTGGCCAAAAGGGCACGTGAGGGAGAGTTTGAGTCCTTGTGCAGTTCCAGTTTTGCTAGTGCCCAAGAAGGACTCGACCATGAGGATGTGCTGCGATTGCTGAGCTATCAACAACATTACGGTTAAGTATCGCCATCCTATCCCTTATTTAGATGATATGTTAGATAAATTACATGGTGCTTGTGTGTTTTCTAAGATAGATCTGCGAAGTGGTTATCATCAGATTATGATTAAGGAGGGAGATGAGTGGAAAACTGCTTTTAAAACCAAACTTGGGTTGTATGAGTGGTTAGTCATGCCTTTCGGGTTAACCAATGCTCCTAGTACTTTTATGCGTCTTATGAACCATGTTTTGAGAGCTTTTATTGGCAGATTTGTTGTGATTTATTTTGATGACATTCTGATTTATAGTAGGAGTTATGATGACCACTTTGAGCATTTGAAGGCTATTTTGGAAGTACTTCGCAGGGAGAAACTGTTTGCTAACATGAAGAAGTGCATCTTTTGCACGGATAAGTTGGTGTTTCTTGGTTTTGTTGTTAGTGCAGACGGAGTACAGGTGGATGAAGAAAAGATTCGAGCAATCAAGGAGTGGCCGAAGCCTAAGAACGTTGGCGATGTTCGCAGATTTCACGGACTTGCCAGCTTTTATAGGCATTTTGTACCTCATTTCAGCAGCATTGCAGCCCCATTAACTGAAGTGATTAAGAAGACTGTGGAGTTCAGATGGGGTGAAGAGCAAGAGAAGGCTTTTGAGTTGCTGAAGTACAAGTTGACCCATGCCCCGGTATTATCTCTTCCTAATTTTTCTAAGACATTTGAGATTGAATGTGATGCTTCTGAGGTTGGTATTGGTGCAGTTTTGATGCAAGAGAAGAGGCCCGTGGCATACTTCAGTGAGAAGCTGAACGATGCAACGCTGAATTATCCTACCTACGATAAGGAGCTGTACGACTTGGTGAGAGCCTTAAAAATGTGGCAGCACTATTTGTGGGCTAAGGAGTTCATCATTCACACGGATCATGAGTCGCTGAAGCATCTGAAGGGGCAACATAAGCTGAACAAGAGGCATGCAAGATGGATGGAGTTTGTAGAGACTTTTCCTTACGTCATCAAGTACAAGCAAGGTAAGGAAAATGTGGTGGCTGATGCACTATCTCGCAGGTATGCCTTAATCTCTACTTTAGATGCTAAGTTGCTTGGGTTTGAATGCATTAAGAGTTTGTATGCATCTGATGAGGATTTTGGTGACATATATGCTGCATGTGAGACATCTGCTAGTGGTGAATATTTTAGACATGATGGGAGACATGATGGGTTTATGTTTAGGAAAAATAAGTTGTGCATTCCTAGGTGTTCTCTACGAGAGTTATTGCTGTTAGAGTCTCATGGAGGTGGTTTAATGGGTCATTTTAGTATTACTAAGACTTTGGTTGTGTTGCATGAGCATTTCTTTTGGCCTCGCATGAAACGTGATGTTGAGAGGATCTGTACTAGATGCATTACTTGTAAACAGGCTAAGTCTAGGTCTAGTTCCTATGGATTGTATACACCTTTACCTATTCCTACTGCACCTTGGATTGATATTTCTATGGATTTTGTGCTAGGTTTGCCACGTACTGTGCGTGGTAGTGATTCTATATTTGTTATTGTTGATAGGTTTTCTAAGATGACACATTTTATTCCTTGTCATAAATCTGATGATGCATCACATGTTGCTAATTTGTTCTTTCGGGAAGTTGTGAGATTGCATGGTATTCCTAGGACAATTGCTTCTGATAGAGATTCTAAGTTCTTGAGTTACTTCTGGAAGACTTTGTGGTGTAAGTTAGGAACTAAGCTGTTGTTTTCTACTACTTGTCATCCACAAACTGATGGTCAAACTGAAGTAGTTAATAGGACTTTATCTGCTTTGTTGAGAGTTGTACTTAAGAAGAATATTAGGAATTGGGAAGAATGTGCCTCATGTTGAGTTTGCTTATAATCGTTCAGTTCATTCTGCTACTCAGTTTTCTCCTTTTGAGGTTGTGTATGGTTTTAATCCTTTAACTCCTTTAGATTTGTCTCCTTTACCTGTGCAAGAGTTTACTAACCTTGATGGGCAGAAACGAGCTGATTTTGTGAAGCAGATTCATGAGAAGGCTAGGCAGAACATTGAGCGCCGTACTGAGCAGTATGTCAAGCAGGCGAATAAAGGGCGCAAGAAGATGTTGTTTGAGCCTGGAGATTGGGTTTGGCTGCATATGAGAAATGAGAGGTTTCCTTTGCAGCGGAGATCGAAGTTGTTACCTCGAGGAGATGGTCCCTTCCAAGTGGTGGAGAAAGTGAATGATAATGCATACAAGTTGGACTTACCCGGTGAGTATGATGTTAGTGCTACATTTAATGTTGTTGATTTAAGTCCTTTTGATGTAGGTGATAGCATGGATTTGAGCCCAGGAACTCGAACGAAAAGGACTCAGACTCGACGCGAAAGCAAACTGAACACTGAAGATGGAAGATCCAACACCTTTGGATTCGAAAACCCTCAATTACCGTAGTCCAGACTAAATTCTCCTACGACCCAAGAGGCGAATTGATCCAACAACGAAGGATATAAGCGAAGACACCACCAATGGATATGACTGTCCAATTGATTAGTCGAAATCGAAAACCCTATGGAATAGGAGAAATTCGAAGGTTTGAGCTTTCAGAAATAAAGGAGAAAACCTCACAAATTTTATTAAACTGAAAATTGAATCAAAATTGTTCCATAGAAGGCCTATATATAGGCAACTCAAACCCTAAACTAATAAGGAAACTATTTTAAATAATTAAAGGCATAAAATTCAAAATTAATTTAAATAAGGCCTAAACATGTTGGCCCAAAATAACTAAATAAATTAAACTAAGCCCAATCATTACACATAATTAAATTAATAACTTTTGGGCCTTCGTTTAATTCTTCCAACAGCATCGATTCTTTGGAAACATTGGCAGCCCATATACCTTTAATCAATAAGCTCAATCCAGCCCTCAACGTCCTTGCTCGAGCTCTAGTCATCGGCCCACTCGGAATGTAGACTGGATCGTCTCTCACAACTGCTACTTGGGCTCCATCACCTGCCTTCCATTAGCCTACTTCGAATCATTATTTTCTCTACCCTTCAAAATTCTATCGTTGAAGAAGAAGATGAAGCCGCTCGATATTTCAACACTCTACCCTTTTTGGGTGCGGTCAAAGAGGGGGAAGAAGTATGGAAGGTGCAGAAGACATCAAAAGTTTAATCTAGTGCCTCGAAGGAGTAGAAGAAATCAGAATTCAATTTCTTCTTCAGACATACTGCTCACTGCTCAAAGTGACATGCCAACAGCAGATGGCTGGGGCATAGTCACTCAGAGAGCTTCTTCGGCTGCCGATGGTCCACAGTTACTGATAAAGGGACAAGCAGATGAATGAAGAGAAGCCACGAAGGGTAAATGAAAATGGAGGAGAGTGTCTCATGCTCAACATACACTCAGGTTCCTCGTTTTCTTGCTGCTGGATTACCTTTACCAATGGCAATGCAAGCAGACCTCCATAAGCAAAGCTGCTGAAAGCCAGCATGAGGGAAGTAGAAAGATGATCAGAAAATCAAACCCGTTTCCCTCAATGTAGTACTGTGAAGGATGACAATACCGACAGTAGCTAGATGAAGATGAAGACTAGAAGCAGCCTAGTATAGACTTATAATAGCTTTGTATAGGTTTCTTAGAGTTAGTTTATCACTGTACTTTTAATCAAAATACTTAAAGCATAAACTGACTTGTTGATGACAATCGCTTTTCTCCCAACAAAGGTCTTCGTTCTTCATGGCTGAAATTACACAATGTAATCGGCAGGCTTCTTGCTCTCTTGTGTACTTAAGATTTTTAATTGCTCTAAACTTACTTGAAATATTAATCGAGCAATATCTCTCCAAAATTATAAAGAGAAGATCTTAAGTAGAAAGCTAAATTTGAGGGGAAATCTTTTTCAGCTTATAGACTAAATATCATACTTGTAAAAACTCTAAATGTTCTTCGCACCTCATCAGCTTAGGTTAAAGATGGCTTTGATCACACCAAAAAGAGGGGAATTGTTAGGAAATTTGATAGAAATATCCTTCCTTTTAAATATGTTTTGGCGGGTTAAAGAATGTAAAAGTCATCTTAGTTAGTTTTCAGCTTAGGTGAAAAAAATGTAAAGTCTTGTATAAGTTCTTTATCGAGTTGTAAGCTGATACTAATGTTGGAAACTAAACTAGTAAAAAAAAATTAGTACGCGCGAAAGACTCAAAGAGGCTAGAAGACGCAGTACACCTACAAGCTTGGAAGAAAAAAAGTCTAGCGGAGTATGGATTTCGTCAAGTACGAATCCAGTATAGTATGGTACAATCGCTCAAACCATACTGAACAGCAAATGACCAAGTATACTTCAAGAGATGATGTCATCAACATGGAGTTGCAAGTATGACAACATCAACATGGACTTCCTAGTTTAGGTCCCAACATATGAGGAATAGAGGAATCGCAAGAAGAACGTACTGAAGAAGAACAAACTTTAAGGATTGGAGAAGCCTTAAAAAGTCTGCAATCATGAAACATAGATTTTCGCTACCTAGGACGATCAGTTTGGGATTCCTCATACTGGCAAAATATTATCGTTCTAACAAAAGACGAACCGTCGCTGTCAAAGTTAGATTAAGGCGAAAAAGGGTGTAAACCCTCTGCAAAAAGTACACCTACCCGCCGAACACTGCAACCAATAGAGACATCCAATTTGACATGTTCCATTTTGTCTCTAACGGATCTTAAATTCAAACTTTCAACATCTCAGGTATAAATACCAGAGAAATCATCAAAGAAGAAGGTTACTCGAATGAGTTCAAGATTACACATACTGACGTACTCACGAACTAAAAGATTTAATAAGATCTGTGAACTTCTACCGAAAGTTTTAAGCTTAACAGGGTGAGCTTAGTTTCGAGGCTATCAAGATTTTCTTGTGTCACTAAGTGAACACGAGACTTAGAATCGTTGTATTCTTAAGTTACTACTTGGTAGTTTTTCTTTCCAGGAAAAACTACAATAGTCAAGTACATCTCGTACTCTGACTCTAACGGGCAACCTGCCACAGAAGAGATAGTTCTCGGGGGAATTATAAACACCCCATTCCGGCAACAAAGAGGCTAAGTGATGCACCCACACTCTGAGCAGTTGCGAAGCGAGGAACCAAGCAAAGACTAGGTGAGTGCGCTTGTGGATCGGTGGATGGGGCATTCACCGACAAGAAATAGATCGTAGGAGCACCTGTAACCATTCTTAGCTAAGTGGATTACCAGAACAAGTGTCTGAAGAGTGGACGTAGGATGATTTAGTCCGAACCACTATAAGTCTGTTTATCATTTACAGCTTTATTTACTTACTTGTTAGTATAGCTCCACTTTGAAACCCAACACTCAAATGTTGGAGTATACATTGAATACTGACTTTAAAATAAAGTGATCGTCAAGCACCTCAGAGATTTGATCAAACTAAGATGACACATCACTCTCGGCTTGGATAAGTGCAAGATACCGAACTTATAAATAAAGTTTTCCGTTGTGCATATATACCATATTCTGATGAATCGGGACCAACAATTATACACTTAATTATGATTTGGGATGTTGGGGATTCTGTAAATTAATTTATGCATCGTTAATTGCATGTTGAGCCGTTTAAGGTATAAATGTATTTTATTTGAGTTGATTTGTTAAACGTGGGTTGGTTAACATTAATGATTGTGTTGATTTAGTCCCATGCATGCTTTGATGTACGAAGATGCATGTTGGATTGTCGGGTTTGTCAGTCTAATCAGTCAGTCATAGGGCTTGAATAAGTTTAACGTCAGCTTAGACGCTGATTAGTTAAAGATTAGATAATCAACCTAATTTGTTGTTTCTCCTGTATTGATGATTGAAGGGGATATGAGTTGATCAGATCAAAGCTTCTATATCTACGTGCTAAACATCTGTAAAATTTAAAGGTGGGGACTATTTCTGTAAAAATAAAATATCTTTTCGAGCTGTGAGATCAGTTTTCTAAAAGCATGAAAATGTTTTGTTTTGAAATTGATTGTCTATGACAAAATATTTTGTGTTGTCATATTTGTTCCTCTGATTAATTACGATTGCCAAAGAGATTGTTGAATGAGAACAGATTCAGGTATATAAAATATCTGAGCCAAGTCTCATTAACTTTAGGGATATTAAGATCCCTCATATTTGCGAGCTATTATTAATATGATGTTTAGGTCCCTCAGCATGGAGAGTTGAAACCTGGGTGAAATAAGGTGAGGTCTTTCATGCCTTTTAAATCGATTGTTGTCTCATTGATGTGGATCTGAGACACTGTGCACAAATTGATAACAGTGGGTAGAGTGATTTGTCCATTCCCAGCTAATTCATCGTGACTTGTAAGTGGGCTAACTTCCAGTCACACAACGTAAACATATATGAAATATTCTGAGTGAATCTGCATGCAGTGTGATGAAAATATTTTGGATAAACACAGTAAATATTTTCTCAAAACCATGTGGCTTATTTATGTGTGGCATAGCTTTCATATTTACAAATGTATGCTTTCGGGCGTTGTCTTCACAGGGTACATAAGTAGTCAACCCCTGACATTCTAAAATGCACATGTTAGCAGCGAGGATGGGAATGGGGAGGTGTAAAGATGAAGCAGTTACATTAAGAGCGTGATCTGAGATATGCATCTTCATATGCATATCTCCGCTGCTTGAACCTCTGATATTTATTCCTTCCTGTATTTTGTGAGAACTCATTTTCTATATTGATAGTTTGTTGCACGGGAAATTTGTTCCTCGTGGCAACCTCATTTTGTGAATGAATGATGGGTTGTTTCGATGCAAGTTGTGATTATTCTATCTTCTTTTATTATTATGAAAGTCTTCTGTTGTTTTAAGCATCCAACCCACCTGTAATGCACCCGAAGATTCAGGAGGGCCAGTAGGGGACGTTTCACCGGCTAAGTAATAAAATTAAAATATTTTTTTTTAAAATATAACATTTTGCGACGGAATCTCCGCATCCTTTAGTTCCGTCGCAAATGCGCGATTTTTTGTAGTGTTAATCGAACTTAAGTTAAGCCTAAAACAAACTTTCTAAATTTAGATTATATTTAGAATATTAACTATTTTTTTGGAAGAAAAAACTATTTATCTAAAAATAATATCATATCCATACTTCAATTATATTTCAATTTCCTCTTCCATCTACAAAAATTTACCACACTTGATACTCATAAATTATGATTATGCTAACTTTATTTAATAATTCATACTAATTTTAACTAACACGCTTGCTCATTAGTTAAATATTGCAAACGAACTTTTATTGAGTTGAAATTGGGATAGCTAACAAACAATTTGATTTATTTATAAACCAATTAACAAGTGGAATATATGAATGATTGTTTGAATCTTAATACCTCTTCATTTTTATTGGAGACAAAATTGTTTATTTAATATAGAAGTAGGAGTTGAAGAATCTTGAAAGAGGAAAAGTTATGGACAATTTATTGTGAATTATTAGTCTATCAGGTGCGTTTGTCTCCCCGAGGCCAAGGAAGTTGGTTTGTCTAGTCTAGTCAAAGAAACGCCAATAATCTCTCTCAAAGATTAGATTGCCCATATTTGAATAAAAATGGAGAAAAAAAAAGGTTTGCATGAATGAATATCAAATCACAAAGTTTTTCATGTGCTACCAAACACACTCAATAATTCTTTGAAATTGATTTGCCATATTTGTGCTTGTTATCAATAATTATGATGTACTAAATAAAGGTAGGGTGCATGAATGAATGAATGTAAGAATGCCACATGAATCTTTTGATTTATTTCTCCCTGATCTTGATTAACTAATCTGGTGGGTTAGTTTAGTGGCTTTAGTTAGCTTTATCCCATTGTCTCCCACTTCTAAATTGAACCCATATTTCATGATTTCATACTGTGAAACTTATTTGTTTTATTAACTAACTAGTATTTCACCCGTGCGTTGCACGAAATTATTATATTTAATATTATTAAAAATACCATATTTTTTTAAGTTTTAAAAGACCACTAAGTTTATTGAAATACTAAATTTATTCTAATATGTCGTGGTATCGTAATACAGAGAGTACAACTATATCGTAAATTAATTAATTTTTTTTTTCTTATTCTTCCAATTTATTTGTCTTAATTTCGAAACATATTTGAAAAATACTTGGATTCTACGATAAACATATTCTATTTTATACTTTCTTCAAATAATTTTTATAAATTAACTTTAAATTCTTTTTTTTAATTTTTTCCTCCTCTCAATAGTACTCCTCATTTCTTAATCACTTCTGTAAATTAGTTGTCACAATACTTTCTTGAAAGTCTGAATGAACAGCTTTTTATTTTAGATAAGAATTTTTTTTTCAAGGAATATTTTTTAAAAAAATTTATAAGTTAAATAAATTTTAATAATCTTAAATAGAAAGACTTACAATTTAGTGAAAAAGTATTGAAATTCATTGCAGTCCAATCCATTTAATTTTATTTCAAGTTTTTGAAATCTTTTTCTGAAATGTAAGTATGTTTACACGATAATTTTATTTCAAGTGAGCCTTGAAATTTGGATGAATTACAACCACAGAAGAAATAATCATGATTTTGTGTAGATTCAAGAAAAATTATGAAATAAAAAGAATACAGAGAATATAAAGATTTTTGAACAGTTTAGTTACATAAATTAATACAATCTTAGAGAGAAAGACTCACTGAAAAAAAAAATTTAGAAATTACTTATTTTTTTTGCTTAAACATAAGAATGCTTTCATGATGATTTCATTTGAGGTGGGACTTGAATTTTAGATGAATTGGATCCACAAATAATTTATCATCATGTGTTTATTGGTGTACCCATAGTTTATATTTTTAATATATAGATAATACTAATTTTAAGTAACATAAAAAGTCAAACTAATATACTCAAATTTTATATATTTTAGTATAAAGTAAAAATACTAAATAAAATAAAACAGAAAAAATCGAATTGATGTACCAACATTTAAAAGTTAACTTATGTCTATTTTTTTACTAATTTAAATTAAAATTATAAAACGTGTGATATTTGGCTTATTTATATATAAATCTCTCTCTCTCTCTCTCTCTATATATATATATAGGGTTGCATTATATGATTACCTAGCTTTCCTATGTTATATGAGACTAAAATCCAACCTTCCAATTTGAATTTGGATGGATAAGATTAAGTTTAAATTTTAATGATTAAATATATAATAAGGGTAATGAGGTAATTAATTTATATTATTATTTCTCATTAACCAACCCAATGTTACGTTATTACTTGTTTCTCTCTCCCATCAATATTCTCTCTCCTTTATTATTCTTATAAAATTTTAAATAATCATAACTCATTCAATTTAAGTTATTTTTTTACATAATATATATCAAATTAAAGATAATTTAATTATCTTTCAAACGAAATACCTATTACATATGTGCATAAAAAGATAATCGAAGTAAAATTAAATAATGTAATAGGTAAAGCTAAATAATGTACCATAATATAGAGAATAATGTAATGACATAGTATACTTACCTAATTTCGATGTTGTTCTTATAAAAATTGGGAAAATCTGGATTTTACAATTGCGGTTGCATTTTATACATAAAATGGGTGTTCGAGTGCTACATTATGTGTCGTCTTTGTATTATATTATCCATGTTTGTTTTTTCGGTTGCATGATATAGATCAAATTGTTGCATGAATGGTACATTGTGCATCAACTGAGTGATACATTATGTGTCACATGAGTATTACATTATTCATATCTATTTTTTTGCGTTGCAGTATAGAGATCAAAGTGTTGCCTGAATGGTACAATATGTGTTGTGATACATTATGTATCGGCTTTATAGTACATTATTCAACCGTATGTACATTATTTATGTATGTATTTTTTATGGTTGCATGATATAGATCAAAGAGTTGTCTGAATGATACATTATATATTGAGTGAGTGGTACATTATGTATTGATTGTATATTACATTATTTGACTGTATATTACATTATTCATGTCTGTTTTTTTGCGGTTGCATGACGTTGATAAAAGTATTGTTTGAATGGTGCATTGTATATCGACTGATTGGTACATTATGTGTTCATTGAATATTACATTATTGATGTCTGATTTCTTGCCCAAAAAAGAAACAAATAGTTCTCTTTATTCATCAACCTGTAATTCTCTTTATTAGTATTACAATATTACATTATTCTTATTATAATGTTACATTATTTAGTTTTAGCTATTACATTATTTGATTTTGCTACAATTACCTTATTCCTAACATATGCAATAGGGATTTTGTTTGAAAGGTAATTAAATTATCTTTAATTTGATATATAATAAGTGAAAAAATAATTCAAATTGAAGAAGTTATGATTATTTAAAATTTATAGGAATTGTAGAGGAGAGAGAAAAATGATAAGAGAAGGAAAAATAAGAAACAACCTGTGGTTGGTTTATGAAAGAGAATAATATAAATTAATTACTTAATCTACCTAATATACCCTTAATCTATATTTACACATTACAAATAAAAATTAATTCATAATTTAATAACCGTTAGATTGATAAAATAAATGGTTGAGATTTAGTCTCATAAAACATCTAGAGAATGGGTAACATATGATCACTACTATATATATATATTTATATATATATATATATATATATATATAGGGATGTGTTATTATCACAAGTCCCTCCTTAGATGCTAGATGAGAATAAATCCAATTCATTCATATTAAAATTGGACGTTCAAGATTTATTTTCCATGAATATAAAATTGTTGCATTAATTAGCTTTAAAAGATACATTATAAGGTCTAATATGTAATTTTCTGAAATCCAATATCCCACTACCATTTGATTTCCCTGAAATACCGCAATGTAATTCCTAAATTATTGCAGTTAATTCCCACCCACTTCATATCAGTGAATTTCAATTAAATTAACTACATCCATTTACTGCAAATCTATCAATGAACGACGAACTGCTAAAAAAAGAAAAATCGACCGATGCCGGCGAGGATAAATCGTTGTTGATGTATTGCTTTCATTTCAAATTTTCTGACTTTTTTTTTGTTTTGATATGTACATTTGTAATTTCATGCGGAGAGTTTTTTACTTTATTTTTTGTGAATTTTTGTCTAATAATTGCATTTTGAGATATTATATGTGATTATTATGGCACGGGCATGTCGATTTATTCGATTATAAGTATTTTTATGGATTTTAATTTTTATTAATTGTACAAACTTTTAGGATTTATGGGATAATATATTTTTGAATTTGATTATGAGGTGATTAATGAATATGTTTGCGGCAAAATATTACATTATTCTATTTAAAAAGCTGCATTAACTATCATAAACTATAGCATTGTTATACTAATAAAGTTGCATTATCTATTGTAATTTGTTTCATTTTTTTTCTTCATTTTTTGTTTATTTTGCATTATATATTAAATGCAGCAGATTAAAAAAAATCAATTTGTGGCAAAAATATTACATTATCCTATTTTAAAAGTTGCATTCTCCGGATCAAAAAAAAAAGTTGCGTTCTCTGTTCTAAACTATTGCATTGTTATATTAAAAAGGTAGTGTATGTACAAGATATTTAAAAAAATGTAATAACATCAAGCAAGTTATATGAAACATATAAAAACGAAAATCAACAACAATT
Organism: Plectranthus barbatus; assembly: GCA_026898455.1. Taxonomy (NCBI): domain Eukaryota; kingdom Viridiplantae; phylum Streptophyta; class Magnoliopsida; order Lamiales; family Lamiaceae; genus Plectranthus; species Plectranthus barbatus. Next base: position 27,020 of record JAPKLW010001387.1, on the reverse strand, counting down.
AGAATGAATATAAAATCTGCAGAATCTAGCAACGGATATTGTATTATAATAATATATTCATAAAAGTTGCATTTCCTAACAAAAAGTCTGCATACATCTTAAAACAATTTAAAAAATAACAACTAAATCATAAGAAAACAAATAAATAACAATATATTTGTAATTACTTCCACTTTTCCTAACTTTTTACAATTTCTCGAATCAAAATAATGTAAATTTACAGGCCTAAATAATGCATATATACAAACTTGAATAATGCAAGTACAATACAATAAATACAAAATGAAATCATTAAATTTATAAAAAATAAATAATGCAATATTTCATGGGAGTTTAATGCACATTTACATGCAATACAATGCAAAAATAATAATAATAAGAAGAAAAACACCTTCATGCAAAAAAACTCAAGGACAAAAATTTATCATTTTAATACATTATGTATTAAAAAAACCCTTAAAATTAATACAAAATTACAGGATAGTATTATGCAAATTTAGATACAATATAATGCAAATAAATTAATGTCTTCCAAAAACTAAGATTTTTCATTAAATTAAACCACCATATTTCTGTTGAGTTTTTTGGCCTCGTTTATATAAATTGTATAAAAAATATGATGGGAAGACTACTGAACATCGCCATTTCCATAAGTGAACATCTTTATTTGCAAAAAATAAAAAAATCAATAGGTGACGTGAACTATGCAATAAAATAGAAGCCCTTAAAAAGTAATGCAATTATACAGGCAAGTATTATGCACATTTACATACAATATAATGCAAAAAAAAAATCAAAAAAAAAAAAATACCTTCACTTGAGTTCATGATCGATTTAACAAGATTCCAAGATTTAAAAACCAGTGAAACGTGTATAATGTAAAAAAGAAATATTCTAAATGAAATAAACATATATTGTAAATCTTGGAGGAATAAATTAAGGAAATGGTTATGGAAAGAATATCATGGGTATTTCTTAATTCCCAATACACCCTTCAGTAATTAAATAATAAAAGAATTAAATCCAAATGTTATTTATGTCATACAATCAAGGCCATTAAACCTATTAAATTGATGGCCAAGATCTATTCTCATCTCACATCCAGGAGGGACTTGTCATATGAATATGACTCTATATATATATATATATATAATTACATTAATGAGTTGCTTATTGTTCGCTATAATACATATTATACATATAAAAAATAATTAATTTGTACAAGATTTACGAAAAATAATATTTAAGTTATAAAAGATTATATAAATTATAAATATAAATAACAAATTTATTAATGTTATATTAACCTATCTTATTAGTTTATTAAAATTATCATTACTATCTTATGATTTTTGAAACATATGAATTTAAAATAATTTTATTTGTAATCATCATTTAGGTTTCATGTTATTGTATAAATTTAATTTTAGCTTGATTACCGAGTTTATATAAATTATTGAAATATTGGTAAATATAAAATATTTTGTTGACAATTAATGGAGATAATTGTCTTTTATTATGAATTATAAAAATTAAAAATAAGACCGACTATATTATTGTACAAAAATGATTATTATGATTAGTATTAATTAATTATAATGTATTTAAATAAAATAAAATAATAATTTTATTTGATGGAGTAATTGTTCCTATTTTTTTATTTTAATATAATTGAAGAGATAATTTTGTGTAAAAAATAAAAATTTATATATAAGTTATGGATGGGGTTTGAACATAAAACCTATTGGATAGGTAGAAACTTAATATTAACACCATAGACCAACTATACTACTAAAATATTTTTGACAAGTTTCGTTTAAAAATATAGATATTTATATTTTTTTATAATTTTGGCGGGAACAGTTTTTTTT
>JAPKLW010001387.1:0-15430 GCA_026898455.1 Plectranthus barbatus | reverse complement strand
GCCGAAAGCTCACTGCCTACTTAACTGGAAAGGCGATTCCTTGTAATTTGTATACTTTTCTAGTGAATTTCTTAGCGTTTCGGCTAAGGAGTGGACGTAGATCTATTTGATCGAACCACTATAAATCCTGTGTCCATTTACTGTTTTATTACTTTACTGTTCCAAGATTGTTTTTGAAACTTAGCAACAGAGTTGCTAGAGTATATCTGAAATTATACCTAAGTAACCACTTGAGCTAAGAAACATTCTTTAACAATCATAAGTGCAAGAGACTTTAAACTATTCCGCTGCATTTCGTGTTAAGTTATCAACACGATGACTCTGACATTTCGGGACCAACAAGTGGTATCAGAGCAGGAGGTTGAAAAAACGACTGCTTCTGAGTCGCTTAAGACCAGATCCGCATTTTCCTTGCACTTTTACCTGTTTATTTGTGCTCTACTTGTTTATCTCAGGAGACAAGATGTTGAACCACTCCCTTGGAAAGTACAACAGGGAGAACTTCACAACATGGAAAAAGATGGCCTTAATACAGCTTCAGAGCATACATCCAGAAATGGTTGAGGTACTTGAAAGAGGTCCCATTAAAATTATGAAAGCTAACACTTTTATAGGACCTGTACCCGAACCCGCTGGAGGAGCTGATGAAGGAGATCAACCTAGACCACCAAGGCCACAGAGACCCCAAATGGTTGAAAAACCTTTTGAGGAATACACAAGTGAAGACAAGAAAAGAGCTCAGCTGGAGCATGTTGCAAAGAAACTAATCCTTGACTCACTACCAAAGCTGATGGCACAAAAAGCTTTGGAGTTCGATACAGCTAAAGAAATGTGGCAGTATGTTTGCGAGTCTTCCCAGGAGACAGACCAGATGAAACGCAATAAACTGCAGGTAGCCGTTGATAAATATGAATCTTTCTCTATGAATGCAGGTGAATCCATAATGGCCATGGAGGAAAAATTTAACACCATCATCGGAGAACTGAATAACCTTGGTAAGAAATATGAAAATGGGGAAATGAATCACAAGATTATCTCCAAACTATACCCCAGAGATGACTGGTTTGTCAAAATGACTAGTCTAAGTGAGAAAGATCTCAACAAAATGTCTACATCCGAGGTATTTGCTCAGTTGAAATCTCATGAATTTATAATACAACAGTCAAAGAAAAATGAAGCTGCAGTAGTACAATCCGCTGCTAGCTCAGATGATGTAGCCTATTTTGTCAAAAAGGATTTCAATAAGTTTAAACAAAAGCAACCTTTTTACAATCAAGAAAGATCTGTTTCTATAACCCAATCAAAGGAGGTTGCTACAACCTCTGGCTCTCAGTCTACTGATCTTAAGATCAGTGAACTAGAAGAACAGATGAAGAAACTTCAGAAGATGCTGATGGAGGCTAAAGGCGAAAAGGAAGCAAAGGAGACTCAGCAGTCACCTTCTCATGCCCGCTCAGCAGAGCAAAAGCCTAGGACTTGTTTTGAGTGTGGATCTCCAGACCACTTGAAACATGACTGTCCGAAAGTCAGCAGAGAAGAAAGGGAGCAGCTGAAACAAAGATTTGAAAGACGTGCAGACAATGCAGTCAAAAGAGCGCTCCTAACCAGGACAGAAACTCAAGACATTCCTGAAAATGATGAGGAGTACTACCTATCCTCAGAGGAAGAAGATGAAGAAGCCATGCTAGTGCTAATGGCGGACGTCGTGGAAGATCAATTTGCTGATGCAGATGCTGATCAGAATGCTGAAACGGCTCTAGCAGCAGAGAACACCGAGGTAACTTCAATAAAAATCCCTAGATTTGTAACCTTTGATGATTGCGAGAATCTCACTTTAGACTCTGAGGAAGACTATCTCACGAAGCTAAGTGAAGAATTCTCTAAAATGTACGAAATTAAAAACGTCATTGTAGGAGAAAACATCTCACTGAAGTTAAAAGTTTCAAATTTGACCGAGGAAGTCGAAAGACTAAGGTCTGCAAGTGAGGAACTTACAAAAATGAAAGCCGAATTTTCAATACTTTCTGAGAATTTCAAAATTCTTGAGAAAGAAAATATTTTGCTGAAAAATAAACCAAAAGAAAATTGCATTTGTACCTACACGACTAGTCAAGCTATTTTGAATGCTGCAATTAATCAACAAAGGCACTACAAAGATAGAGCTGGTGTTGGTTTTGATCGCTATGATAAAGGAAAATCTTCTAAGCAGAAGATTACTCAGTTTATCTCTGCTGGAAAATTCATCCTTGGAGAAAAACTGAAGGAAAAGAAATTTACTGAAATATTCATTAGCAATTCTGTGAAACCTCAGCAGAATGCTAGGACATCTGCTAGGGAACCTCAGCAGAGGTACGATATACCCCAGCAGAATCCTAGAATATATGCTAGGGAATCACAGCAGAGGTACGTTCAACCTCAGCAGAATGCTCGAGTGTCTGCTATGAAGCCTCAACAGAGGAATAATAAATTCAAGCAGAATACGAGAACATATGCTTCGCAATCAAGATCAGCAGAACCTAGAAGGATTACCGAGCAGTATGCATCTACTGCCAGGACAGCAAGATCTTCATTTCATACAAACAAGCATGTTAATTACAATGCTGTAAAACCCCCTCATAATGCATATACACCACATAGGCAGAACACCTATGTAAGGCCTAAGTCCAAAACAAATTTTCTCAAAAGGACAATGAAGGCACAACACACTACCACACCTCATCCTCAATCTAAGTATGCAAGATTTACTTATCCTAAGGTTGAGAAAGGTATAAAGAGTGATGTCAAGAAGAAAATTTTGAAGATCACTCAAATGTGGGTTCCAAAAGGAACAATGACACTTGCTAATCCTGCAGGACCCGAGACTAAACGGGTACCTAAATCCTTATCTTAATTGTCTTGCAGAAGAAGAATCCACGAGTGAAGGAGTCAAGATCTCCGGATGAATGGATTCTTGATAGTGGCTGCTCAGGGCACATGACTGGACGAGCAGACTTATTTTCAAATTTACAAAGCGTCTATGGATCCTCAGTTATTTTTGGTGATAACAGCAGAGGAAGAGTCATTGGAAGAGGATGTGTAGAACAAGATGGAATCCGAATTGTTAATGCTGCTCTTGTTTCAAACCTCAAACACAATTTGATGAGCATCAGCCAACTATGTGAGAATGGATATAATGTTTATTTCATTAACTCTGGCTGTGATATTGTTGATAAGGTTACAGGTGAAGTGAAGCTAAGAGGCATCCGCAAGGGTGGACTATATGTGGTTGATTGGCAAAGTGGTCAACAGGATTCTTGCTTCGTGGCTTTTAACAAAGAAGAGACAAGTTGACTATGGCATAAAAGATTAAATCACTTGAACTTCAAGACAATCAATCATCTAGCCAAACACAAACTGGTTGAAGGACTGCCTGCTGAATCTTTCCCAAAGGAAGGAGTGTGCAAAGCATGTCAACAGGGCAAACAAACAAAGGCATCCTTCAAATCAAATCCAGAAAAGGATACCTCAGGGAGAATTCTCGAACTCCTACACATGGATCTGTTTGGTCCTGTCACACCACCCACAGTTAATAAGAAAATATATACACTTGTGGTTGTTGATGATTTCTCCAGGTATACTTGGGTTCAACTATTAAAGACTAAAGACGAAGTAAAGATCCTGCTACCTGAACTGATCCTCAAAGAACAGAACAACAAGGAAGTTACAGTTAAAAGGATTAGATCAGATAATGGAACTGAATTCTGTAATGGAATTCTGATGGACTTCTGTGCGGAAGCTGGAATTCATCATGAGAAGTCCACTGCTAGAACCCCACAGCAAAATGGACTAGCAGAACGGAGAAACAGAACACTAAAGGAAGCAGCACGGTCCATGCTTGCTGATTCAGGACTCAGTGGAAAGTACTGGGGAGAGGCTATCATGACTGCCTGCTACACTCAGAACAGGAGTGCAGTTAACGGCAGATTCAACAAAACCCCTTATGAAGTGTATAATGGTCGTAAGCCTTCTATTAAACACTTTCGTACTTTCGGTTCAACATGTTATATCCATAACAATGGGAAGTCGAAACTTAACACTTTCTCACCTAAGTCTGATGAAGGCGTCTTCCTTGGATATGGATACCCTTCTCACAAAGGTTATAGAGTGTTAAACAAGACAACTCAACTTGTGGAAATAACATGTAATGTTATTTGTGATGAGTCTACTTTAGTGCGCAGGGCTGACAAAGATCAGAGGAATGACAATCATGAGACCAATGATATCCATGATCAATCTCTTCAAAAATCTTTTGAGAATATGAGTATTGATCCGATTAGGTCTAAGACTGATATCATTCCAGAGGCTTCGCACTCAGCAGGGGATCAGACTGCTGACCAGGCCGGTGATGCTAATGATCATGCTGAGGCCCCATCCTCTATATATCTAAATGAGAATTTAGATGTTGCTGGTGCACTTGATGATCGAGAGGATGAAGAATCTACTGAAGATCTTAGCAAAGGAGTTGCTGAGAATCCAATCCTGGTGGAACCTGCTACTGAAGCTCCAACCAATACAATACCTGCTCACGCTGATCCTATTCATGAAGATCCAGAAGCAGATGAAGGAGTACCAGTTGTCCCAACTGCTGAATCCCAGGAGAATACAGTAGAAGCAAATCAAAACAATACTCATCAAGAAGGAGAACCAGATGCTGAAATTCCAGAACGTATCAGACCGACGTGGCTATGAGCGCATCCTTTAGACAGTGTTCTTGGAAGCGTAAATGATCCTATCCTAACCAGACAAGGAAACGGCAATGCCATGTTAGCCTGTTACATATCTTATGAAGAACCCAAGAAAGTAGAAGAAGCATTGCTAGATGCAGATTGGGTGAATGCCATGCAAGAGGAGCTTGCAGAGTTCACACGCAACAATGTGTGGGAACTAGTCGACAGACCAGAACATCAAAGTGTGATAGGCACTAAGTGGGTGTTCAAAAACAAGAAAGATGAATCAGGTGCTGTAGTAAGGAACAAGGCACGTCTTGTAGCCAAAGGTTATAGACAATGCGAAGGAATAGATTATGATGAAACTTTCGCCCCAGTAGCAAGACTAGAGGTTATTCGTCTATTCTTGGCATATGCTGCGTACCATGAGTTTGATGTGATGCAGATGGACGTAAAAAGTGCCTTCCTTAATGGCGAGCTCAAGGAGGAAGTTTATGTCGAGCAACCTCCGGGATTTGAGCAAGGAAATCAAGTCTACAGGCTCAAGAAGACACTATATGGTCTGAAACAGGCACCACGAGCTTGGTATGGAACGTTGTCTAAGTTTCTCTTGAACAATGGATTTCAGAAAGGGAGGATAGATCAAACTCTCTTTCACATCAAGGATGGAGACAGCATTCTCCTAGTTCAAATTTATGTTGACGACATAATCTTCGGATCAAAGAATCAAGATCTATGTGATAGATTCTCTGATCTCATGACTAGCCATTTCCAAATGAGCATGATGGGGAAGATGTCCTATTTCCTTGGACTACAAGTACATCAATCCAAAGAAGGAATATTCATCCATCAGAAGAAGTATGCTCGTGACTTAATCGCCAAATATTGTCCAGAGAAGACCAAGAGCTTGCGCATACCTATCAGCACAACTTGCATTGCTGCTCTTGAAAAGGAAGGAGATAATGTGAACCCTACTCTTTCCAGAGGGATCATAGGTTCACTACTCTATCTCACCGCTAGCAGACCAGATATCTCATATGCCGTGGGATTGTGTGCTAGATATCAAGCCAAGCCGAAGAAGGTTCATTTTGACACTGCCAAGAGAATTGTCCGCTATTTGAAATGCACAGAAGGATTAGGAATTTGGTATCCAAGAGAAGACAGTCTAGGTCTAAGTGGATATTCAGATTCTGATTTTGGAGGATGTAAGATTGACAGGAAAAGCACTAGTGGCACATGTCAATTTTTGGGACACAAGCTCATTAGCTGGTTCAACAAAAAGCAGCACTCTGTTGCTATCTCCACCACTGAAGCAGAGTATGTAGCTGCTGCTAGTTGCTGCTCACAAATTCTTTGGATAAAGCAACAATTACAAGATTATGGGATCTCTCCTGAGTAAGTACCCATCTATTGCGACAACAACAGTGCCATGTGCATTACAAAGAATCCTGTTCATCACTCTCGGACCAAGCATATTGATATCCGTCATCATTTCATACGAGACCATCAAGAGAAGGGAGACATCGATGTTCGCTATATATGCACCGAAGATCAAATAGCAGACATATTTACAAAGCCCCTTCCAGAAATCAAATTTAAAGAGTTATGCTTGAAATTAGGATTAATGGAATTCGATGCTGACGTGGATGAATGAGTCCTAGCTCTCTTTCTTTCTCTAAGGATATTCTTGAGAATTGGTCGATAATTATTATATTCTGACTGCTATGCCTTCGACCTGTTAAAGATTTCTTGACATTACCACATATCAACAATGTCATGAAAATAGTTGAAAAGAAGAGATCTGAAATCAGAATATTCATTCAGCAGGAAGATTACAGAGTTCAAAGGCTATCAGATACATGCAAATCTACATCACCATGTGCTACTAATCTAACAACATATTTGTGGACACAAAATGAAGGAGAGCTCAGAGCATTCCTCAACCACAGTTAGGGAAGTGAGCCCTCAAAGGATAAAAATCAAAACCCATCAAAGGGATGCCTTCTGAGACAAGGTGAGGGAACGACTGCTCAAGAAACCAACTTAGCTGCATGGCAGTAGGCAGAGGAATCCGGGGAAAGAGATCAACACACCTCTTCACTCCATCGAAGAAGAATTCAGCCCAGTCAACTTCTGCCCGGTCATCAATGGCTATCATGGCCCTCCAAATCCTTGGGTTGAATACATAATTGTCAGCAGGGACCCCAAAGGTGACATTGCTAACAATGTCAAAGATGACCCTGTACTCCTCCTTCAAATGCAGACATGATGGAGTTGGTGAAAAGCCAAAGTTATCAGACTGCCTCCACTCATTCCAGTAGTCGAACTCTGGAGCAGTCACATGGTGGAAGACATCCATGACGCGAGTAGGACCCCGAGGAAGGCCAAACTTCTGAGAGAACAGGGCCGGAGTCCAGCAAACCACTTCATCGTCGAAACAACTCCAAATACCATCATTATCGACTTTACTCCTAAAGATAAAGCTTTGGAGAGCTCGTTTCTGATAGCATGCAGGCATCGTAGTCAGAAACTGGGTCAGGCAACTCTCATTCAGAGCTCCCATAACGAAGTTGGCTACACGACAATTGTTACCATATTCAAAATACAACCCTGATTCATGAAGAATCTGGTTGCGAGTGACTGGCAGATCACTTGGAGCAATGGTAATACGATGCAGTTTGAAGTTAGTAAAGAAGGAAATGCTATGCAAATAGAAATGGAGAAGATGAAGTTACAGTATACAAGTGAGTCATCCTTTATAGGAAGATCATGGCTCTATCCATAATGGGAACACTCTCCCAAAAGTGTCCTGTCAAATGAATTCAAATTCAAATGAGCAGAAGTCGAGGAGTCTCGACAAAGGGGGAAGCGCCACCTGTATTGATAAGGCTACTTACGGCAAGTCGACCTACCTGGATATTCTGGCGCTCTATTCCACGAATGCTTAAAGAAGATAACAAAGGATAGCACAAATCTTTTGACTAAGACAAAAATCTACCGTCTTAAATGATAACACTCGATGACTGTGTGTGGAAAATGGTAGCACATACCAGACTCAAAACAAGTTGCTGAGACACTGATGCAAGCACAGCAGAGACGAAGGATCAAATAAGATATTATAATATCTCTATTTCTTGGATTTTTGAAGATGATGTTAACCATTTTTTAAGATGATTACGTCTACAAAGGAATATTCGTCATATCTATCTGCCAATATTGAGAATGCTAAGCAGAAAGTGTTTGACAACTTGGATAACACAAGTCAGACAACAAAAGCCAGTTGTGGAGATTTCATACACCTTCTCATTCATCAACAAGATGTCATTACAAGAAACAGGGGAGAATTGAAGACAACATTTTATTCACTATTCTAGGAGGAAGAAGGCCTAAATGGAAAGAAGTCCGCATTTACAAGATTCTTTGGTCCTTCTGCAATCTGAGGGAGGCTCTGCTCTAACAACCAACTAAGTTGCATTCCATTGAGCAGAGGCACGGCCGGATAATATTTGACGCAGTCTCGGACGCTATTGTAGATGTATTTCGCCCAGTCTATCTCGGCTCCATCATCGATAGACATCATGAGCTGCCATGTCTCCTTTGAGAAGAACGTGTCGTCACAGCTCTCTCCCATCAACATATTATTTGCCACACGGAAGAGCACCCAATAAGGAGTGCGCAGATCGTACGCAGAGACAGAAAGAGAAAATTCAGACGAAGGCGTTCGTCTCCATTTCTGCCAAGCCGACCACTCAGGGGCAATGTCAGTTACACGATGATCGAAGATAGACCTAGGACCTCTGGGTAGGCCGAATCGATGAGAAAAGACGTCCGGTGACCAGTAGATGAGTTTGCCGTGGAAGCGACCGTAAATGCCATCCCCCTACACAGAGCAATCTTCGATGAATTCACGAAGAACGTTGCCTTGGAAACGTTTTAGAGTAGCAGTGACAAATTGAGTCAATCCACTGCGATTTAACTTTGACATGACTGTCTCTACCACCCGTGGATTGTTATCATACAGTGAGTTCAAACCAGCCTCATGTAGAATCTGATTTTGGTGCAATTCAAGGGATTGACCTGGTGAATCCATTTCTTTTCTTGAAGAGCTTATTTTGGAGAAAGGGTGGTTGTGATAACAAGGATACTCTCAATCAGGGTATTTATAAAGGGAAAATCTTAACTCTTGTCGTCAGAATTGATCAGATTCAAATTACCAGAGTTATTAATCATCTGTCACTCGACGAATAGGCAGACGCCACGACAGATCGGTCAACATAATTCTTGGAATACGCAATCGACGGTTGGAGAAATATACTCTGAAAATCGTCGTTCCATTTGCTAGAGTTGAAGTCTCTGCTAGAGACAAGGCCTCTGCTAGCAAATGAGATCTCTGCTAGAGTTGAAGTCTCTACTAGAGACAAGGCCTCTGCTAGCAAATGAGATCTCTGCTAGAGTTAAACCCTCTGCTAGAGACAAGGCCTCTGCTAGCGAATGAAATCTTTGCTAGAGTTAAAACCTCAGCTAGCAAATGTAATCTCTGCTAGCAAATGCAATCTCTGCTAGCAAATGCAATCTCTGCTAGCGATTGAAATCTCTGCTAGAGATAAGATCTCTGCTAATGGATAAGGTCTATGCTAACGAATGGATTTTTTGCTAGACTTGATATCTCTACTAAAGGAAGGTCACTCTGCTACGAACGATATTGGATGACGAAGAGCACTGCTAATGTAGTATCTGCTACGTTTGTGACAGAATATCTATCTTTGCTACCAATCATCGATCTGCTATGATCTTAGCAGACACATAATCAGCAGAATTACTACACAGTTGATTAACGAGGCAACTATCAAGAAGATGATCGATATTAAATATAGTTATATGAGTTTGTCAAAATCAAAAACGACATCATCTTATATACATCATCAAAAACAATTACAACATGAAGATTCAATCAAAGGGCGAGAAAGGTACAAAGGGATAAAAGTCTATTCCTCGAAGATTCGAGGGACCTAAAGTGAGATCGGTGAATCTTTGTTCTAACACCCAACTTAGAGGCATTCCATAGGGAAGGTAGAGTCGAGGGCTTTGCTGCACACTCTGTCGGACCCTTTGGAAGACAAACGCCGCCCAATCAACTTGTGCTCGATCATCTATTGCCATCATGACTTTCCAGACTTCACGGGAGAAGATCATGTCATCTGGATTCTCTCCCACCAACATTCTGCAGACTATCTCGAAGAGGACTTGGTAGCAAGGGAGCAGTCCATATGCTGAAGGGGTAGGCGAGAACTCCAGATCAGCAGAACGTCTCCATCTCATCCATGAAGTCCACTCTGGAGTGATTTCATTACTACGGTAATCCATCACAGAAGTTGGACCCCTCGGTAAGCCAAAGTCCGAAGCAAAAGTATCAACAGTCCATCTCACCAACTGGTTCCTGAAGACACCTACAATGGAGTCTCCAATGGGCTGGCTTTGTCGTACGAAGAACTGAAGATGCTCTCTATGGAACGCATGAGGAGTCAGAGAGATGAATCTAGCCACACCACAAGCATGGAGACTGGACATAATCCATTCTGCTATGTGGTACTCTGCTTCGTATTCCTCATACAAACCAGCATCACAGAGAATTCTGTGGCGCGGAATGAAGAGAGATTGAGTCTGTTCCATATCTTCGTATTAGTAAATTTTGTGAGAAGAAGAGCAAGAGTTACAATGAGTCGTATCAAATACATCGGCTGCTTAAGTAATTTATAGAGAAACGATTGGTAACTGTTCGCTGCTGAAGTTGAAGAGTCACTAAAAGGAGTGAGGTAACTCATTAATGAAAAGGTCATATCAGACGAGATCGTGATCATGCATAAAAAGCAATGCCGGAGGTTATTAGGATGATAGCATAACATACGTGGTAGCATCTGCGTACTTTTATTAAAATTAGCTGCTGGAGATCTCAAATCAGACGTGGGACGCTTGCTTTTCATGATGGAGAAACATTTAATGCACTCAGACGGCAGCAACAAATGGGGTTGTGCCACATCATCCACACTCCAGGTTCGAAGGCCATAGATATACCCACGATCTGACTCTCAACCCTAGCCGTTGATTCAAATTAAAGTAGAATTCAATCCTCGTCATCGATTTCTCCTCGTACCCCAAAATCTTCTACACCATAATCTACTTCGAATCCCTATTATTTTTTAGAAAATCCCTCACCGCCATCCCTGAAAAACCCTCTCAAGATCCTCAGAAAAATCTACCCGACCATGACTTCAAATCAAGATTCTTCAACCTCCTCACACCAAGACACAAATACTTCTCTGAATCCCGAATCATCACCATCAGAGAATTTAGAGACAGTCAATCTTCAACAGGCCTCATTTATCTACCCATCAACTGCTTGCTCACCCCTGCATGTTCGACATGCACCCGAGTTCACCGGCATTGAGAAGAAGGAGGATATTGATGAGTCCATTCCTTACTACCAATTGGTAACTATGGCCAGACAGAAGAAGCTATCTACGCATTCAGCAGAAAGGCGACGAGTGGCCCAGATTATGAAAGATAGGATTCTGTACATGCCCCTCGCCAGCAAACAATTTCCTAAATGGATTTTGAATATCCTGGATTCCGAATTGCTGGTAAATTATCTCACTGCTGAACCTGATCAATTTCATCCGCATAGGGTTGCTGAATTTTATGCTAGGGCTGTTATGAGTGATGATCAGAAATCATTCAAAACATGTGTATATGGAAATATCGTAGAAGTAAATGCTGATTTACTTTCTCGTACTTTTGGACTTCGAAACTATGGAGCCAAAATCTCTCAATATAAGGTGAATGATATAGCCGAAATAGAGAGACGATGGAAGCTTTGGAGGAAGTCAGGAGAGAAAGGGAAATCGAGTACATTCAAGGTCAACACCTCAATCAACACCTTGACAGAGGAATACAAACTCCTCGCAGAGATTGTAATCAGGATGCTCTAATGTGATGCTGGATCGTATTCAGAGCTCTCTGCCAAGAAATTTGCCGTGATGATGCATTAAATGACAATGTTAAGGGTAATTGGGCTGAATTTATCTTTGAACGCTGGGCAGAACATGCCAAGAAGAATACTCACATGGAAGTGGATGGAACATTCTCTTCGAATGTAAACTTTGGGCTAAAGATTAGTAAACTTTTAGAGATTCTGTTTACCAACACAGGAGTAGATCGAGGAGTTGCACTTCTTTCTACCGACTACATTCCTGTAACAAAACACAAACCTAAGCCGGTCAACATCAAAAATCCTCGGAAGTTGAAAGGGAAGTCTAACGTAGACAAGAATAAACCTACTTCTCCAGAGGAACCAGATGAAGCTAGTTTAGCAGAAGCCAGACTCCAACACTCCATTCCTATTACATAAGAAGAATTAGCAGTGTTGAAGAAGAATGCCAAAACAGATCAATGTTTCAGAAATCTCGAGGAGATTGAGAAGTTAGGAAACCTCCCAGTTGATCAGATCAACGACATCGTGACTTCGAAGGAAACAGAACAGCCTCCAACTACTATTGGAACATTGGCAGTACCAATTCAATCACTAAAGAGAGTTGCTAAAAATCCTCCTGCAACTAAGGCAAAGAAGAAGACCAGAAGAAGGTTGGAACTTCTGACTGACAAGGAAGTAATGGAGAAAGCAGAGGCAGAAGACAAGTCTGCTAGAACTGCTGGAAGAGAGATTACATCAGAGAAGATATCTAATGAGATCAATGTTGACAACACCTCTGATCCAGACTACATCTCTGAGTCACTTGGCACTGCAGAAGAGCACGGTCAGGAAACAAGAAAAGCAAAGAGGAGGCGCTTAGCTACTCTAAAGGAAATCGAGAAGAAAGATTATCAAAAGTTCATCAAGAACTTGACATTCGAAGGCAGAGATAGGATCTTCGAACGAGTCAAATCAGCTGCTGAAGAATTTATGGCCCAGAAGAAAGCTGCTAAAGAAGTTAGCAAAGAAGTCAGTGCTAGAAGAGGAGTCGAAGCTAGAATAGTTAATGAAGCATCTGCACAACACCTGAATCATCCATTGGAAGAAAGCCATGATGCTGGAGAAAATCAAATTCCAGCAGAGCATGAAGACATAGCACATACAACAGAAGATGCTATCATAAAGGATGCTACAGAAGATTCGACTGTTGATCCCCTTCATCTAGCAGAAAAAGCTACGAACAAAGGAAAAGGGAAGACTGATTCAGCAGAAGAATCAATTCCCAATCAGTCACCTGATCAGCAGATTAACATTGAAGAAGAAGAACTGTCAGATACAGAATTCACAAAAAGGTTGGCATCTGGAGCATTCAATGAAACTCACTACCCCCGGGAAAAGCTTCGCAGAAGAAATAATGCAGAATCCAGTGAGATTTGAGATGTTGAAGATCAAGTTGGATCATTCATCAATTCTGGTTCATCGAAAGGAACACCAGACGAAAATATGCTTGCAGGACTGCCGGTGCAGACACACCTCGCAGAACAATCGCAAGATACACTCGTTAGTAATCAATCTACTAAAGAGCAACTAGGTGCTGAAACACGTCAACCAGACGAAGATGATTCCCACCTCACTGAACCTGAATCATCTTGCCTCTCACAATCTGATTCCGATGGAGAAACTGACGAAATTTACAATGCAAAGTTCCTAAGGAAAGAAACCACAGAATCAGAGGCTATTCTTCGAGTACCCCTCAATGGACTGCCAGGACGTCGCTATGGACTACGAAGAATTAGTCAATGGTGTGCAACGGTTCATCCCGAAGATGTACCTAATTCCGATCTAGGACCTATGGCTGAAGAAATAGAGCAGTTTGTTGATTCTGAAACAGAGAGAGCCATAGCAGATCTATTCCATAGTGAGTTGGATGAATCAACACCTGAAGGATGAAGATTAGCAGAAGAGTTCCGTCGGTGGAAGAAGTTTGATTATATTATGTATCAACTCTGCTTCGAAGAGAGGATGATATGCATTGCAGCTAAAGGATTAAACTTCTGGAGACGTGAAGAACGTTGGTGCTTTGATTGGATTGATCAAGTTCCAGGGATGAAACAATTCTCGGATAAGCAAGTGATGTGCAGACTTCAAGTCATTCGAGAACACCGTTCTCTCTCAAAAACTGCAGGATTACCCAAGTCCACCTTCGTCCCTGATGGATACTCGGATGCTAGAGTTGAATTGTCCAAACGACAGGCAAAAGCTGCTGTTGCATACGAGAAGCGTCAGTTGGAATATGAATCTCAACAAGAGGAGCGTCGGAAGGCTCGAAGAGAGGCACTGGCCACTGAGCGTGCTGCTCTGAGATTCGATTATCGAGATAAGATGATAGCTAAGTTTCTGGACATTGATATTCAAGACATAATTGAGGAAGCTCAGAAAGCTGAAGCTCAAATTATCCAGGAGACTGCACAAGTTCTGGATGCAGCCCGTCGGATATTGCTTGAGGAGTTATGCTATCAGGAGTATGTTGCTGCGCATACCCGTCATGAACAGCAATCAACTATTCCAACGAGTCAAGAACTCGTTATGACTACTTCCTTCCATGCCTCTCCTATAACATCCCTGCAAATACCCTTCCCATTAACTGCGGAAATAGCTGAAGCCTTCAACTCTTTTTTGGAAACAGCCATTGATGGAAGAGTAGAAGCAGCCACCAGCCATTTAAGAAGAGAAGTTGATGAGATACGGGGTGATGTATCTCATATACAAACAGAGGTCGCTGAAAACAAGTTAGCTATTTCTGAGAACAGGACAGGTCTAGAGTTTGTTCGAAAGGACATAACAGACACCACGACTCACCTCGAAGAAACGGTTATGGCCTATGGAACTAACTTTTTGGCTGCAATCAAAGAGGGGGAAGAAAGAAGAAAGGCTGACCAGGAAAGAAGAAAGAAAAATGCGGAGGAGTCAGCAACAAGGGAACAGGAAATAAAGAGAAAAGAAGAAGAAGCAAAGGAAGAGTTGAAACAAAAAGAACTAGAAGCCAGACTAGAGCTACAAAGAAAAGAACATGAAGCTAAGTTAGAATTGCAGAAAAAGGAACATGAACTTCAATTGCAAAAGATTGCTATGGAACAAGAGAAGTTGGCCAAAGAACTGGAGCGTGAGGCTGCTGAAAGAGAATCAGGAGCAGCCCTTCTGGAGAACTTCATGAAATTCACAATGGAGAAGTTTGCTGACATTCAGAAGAACAAATCAGCAGACAGTGAAAAGGATAAACCAGCACCCGGCTCATGAATGACAAGGTCAATTCTTTTACTTTCTGTATCCAATTTGTACTGAAACTTGCAATATCATATATGAAATTGGATCAGATTTTGACAAAATCTTTTTGTCCACTTCTGAATTTTACTGGTGTGCTCTAGTTGATTTACACTTATTGTGTATTCAACAAATTTGCATGTGGACGTGATGATTATATTTTGATTGATAAACATGAATGCTTGCTGATTTAATGAATGCTAGAATTTCTAGCATATTGCTTTGTTGCAAACATTTATTCATAGTTAATCGAGAAATATTCCCCAGCATTTGTTGAGGGGGAATTCGACTTCAATCATTTCTGTTGCTTGAACCTAGTTGGAAAAACTCTGTGTTAGATTAATAGAATAGCATAGAATTGTAAAACACAGACATTCTTCCACTTATGGTCAGCAAATGATAGTAAGCTTTGATCGCACCAAAAAGGGGGAAATTG
>JAPKLW010001386.1:168984-209098 GCA_026898455.1 Plectranthus barbatus | reverse complement strand
GTCCATCAATACGCCACCTCTGCGTACCAGCATGTCAAGTAACCAAGACAGACTACTTATTCCGACAATGCCGCAGCCATCCGGACAGACGTATCCTCATACGCTGTCTCGGTTGTGATTATGTTTATGTCTCACTAGGTCAAGTGATCATACTGTCTTCTGCGATCTACAACACGCCGTATGATCGTCCCTATCGGTGAGACAAGAGGATACCATTGTTCATACATGTACGATTGTTAACAGATAGGAGAAATAAACCGTTGTATACACATTGTAATAAATGCTTTCAGTATACAAAACCCATCACTATCTGCATTCTTCCTTTTTCTGTAGTGGACGGAGACTCCTCAAGTCTCCTTGTCTCTGATTGGCATAACATCTAGTTGTAGCCGTCTCTGTCAGAACGGATCTTTTTGTGTAGATCTGAAACCTCCTTTGTGTCTGATAATTGTTCTGTCCTCTAATTTGTCGGGTTTTCTTGTGATTTAGATCCTTCTGATTTACGATTTCAATATTTCTTCTGATTGATGATGGTCGTTTGCTGGCTGTTTGCATACGACTGGTATCTCAACAGTTTAAGCTAAGACCTTCGAATTCTGCTGGAGTTACTTCTTTAGCATTATTGTAGCATTCCTCCGTATTGCTAGCCTTTTGTTTTCTTCTTTAGCAGTCTTTAGCAATCATCAAGTCTGCTGACTCCTTCAGCATCCTTGATTATTCTTCTTTTCTAATTCTATTACAACTCGAGTATAAACTCCCTATACAGGACTTTTACATTTGACTCGATACTAAGTTGCTAGAGCTTTGATGCACCAAAACATATCAAACTATAATTATGAATCATTTACAACAGAAAGGGTTTAAAATATCTAACAATATTTCTAACATTGTGTAACAACCAAATGTGCGAAGAGTTTCAGTTTGTTGTAGAACAATGAAATGCATATGAGGAGAGGGAGGTGACTAGAATAATGCCAAGCTTAGTCAATGGCATGAAGCCATCACAGTTCACGATGCTGCCCCTGACGAGGAGAGCACAACTGTGCGTGAAATACTTTTAAGTCTGACTTCGAACACTTGTGTTTCACGTGTTTTTGAAATAATAAACCTCTATACTAACATTTCAAATTCAGTATAGGCTTCCTCTACACTAACATTCAAAAGTCAGCATAGGCTTCTGCCATACTCAGTGAAACTCAGTTTTCAGAAACTAAGTTTTTTGCCTTACTAAGTTTCAAGCACAAACACTTATCTTCAGAACTTCAAGTTTCTTTTGATTCTTCTCTTTAAGCATGTGAACTTGGTTCTGAACATCTCGAGCTTTGGTCTTCTTGAAATCCAGAATCTCAGTTTATGATTCCTCCACTCGATCTTCAGCATCTAAGTTTCTAGTCTATTACAACACGATGAACCCTATACATGAATTACATTTAAAGACTCTAGAAACTTAGTACTAAAGTAAGTTTTAGCATATTAAAACATCAAATTAAGAGGTTAACTAAAATTCAGTTCCTAACAATTTTCCCCTTTTTGATATTGTTAAAGCTACTTACTTATGTCAGAAAAGAAAAGGAAGCATGATGTACCAAGTTTACATTATCACTACTCAGTACACGAGTCCTTTTTCTCACCTACTCTATTTGATCTTTCCCCTGAATTTGAGAGATATTTCTGGATTAATGCAAATAGAGCAAAAAAGTAAGTTTGGTGATCACACTGGAAAATATGAGTTCAACTATGGTAGAAAAAAATACTTAGAAGGAGGGAGAGAGAGAGACAATGAGTGATTGTCTTTAAGTCAGTTTCTAATCTTTCATTAATGGATAGAGAATTACAAGTACAATGAAAAGAGTGAAACTAAACTTACAAAAACTAAGTATAGAGAACACTTAGAACCACAAGGATCACAGAGGAGGTGGATCAAATGATGAAGGTTTAGCTCCAAATTATTTTGCAACAAGTTCAGCAAGCATGGTGTACTGATCTTGCCTCATCTTCTTCTCCGCTTCTTCTCTCCTTCTTGCCTCTTCTTCCCTAAGCCTCCTTTCTTCCTTTTCTTTCTGCCGGTCCTCTTTCCCCTTTTTGATAATTCTAACAAGATATACACCATATATATTTTTCATATCTAGCCAACTCGGACAACTTCTCAAGTTCCTCGACCTACATGTGCTCGAACTAGTCTCCTTCGACCCACTCTAACTACTTCAACAACATAATTTACTAAATAGTTTTCCTTAATCACTTCTATATTGCGCGTCATCGCTCGCGTGCTCAATATTCATTTATCAAAACTTGAAACTTAAATCATTTTGATATGCTCACAAGCACGATCTATTATCCATCGCGGTATTCCACTTTTTTTCAAAAAAAAAAAAAATCAATTTGACACTTTTGAATTCTAAATGTTGCACTTCTCATTTACATACCCATCTATTTGTGTCTTAATAACTAATTAAGTAACTCAGAGAATCAAAATTAATATTAATAAATCACTTTAATTCGTATTAGGTTGACATGACACAATTTATATCATTGTATAGATGATATATTATTGCCGAATTTAATCAGACTGCTTACGGATATCAAAATAATGAGATTTCTTCATTGTATGTGATCGCTCCTTAGAGCTCGTCTTATACTACTCTTGATACTTATTTTTGGGTCTCGCTGGATCTCGCGTAGTGAAAAGAGAATAATTTAGTACTTCAAAATTAAATTTCAAAATGGGTCAAATTTGCAGGGTGTTGTTACACATTTACACTCCGATAGAGTGAAATAATGGGATAGGGTGTAGAGACCAGAAAACTGGGGTGGGAGAAAAAAGCACAAAAGCATCCAAGACACGTTGTAAACAGAAGAATTCCAACCCTAAGAGGCACTAGTTGGCCTATCTAAAGAATTGAATGAACGGTTTATCTATAATACCTAAGTGGCGGCTCTGGATGAGAGAATGTCGTCTTACCTCATGTGTCTTGGGACACCAATGATGCGGGTTCTTCAGTGGCGAGTCGAGCTGTAGCGGTTGTAACTTGACATTGATGCCACTATTGGGTGTATTCACCCTCACCGGCGTTACACGACCCTAATTACCACCGAACCTCGAAGCTTTCTCTGATCGAGAAACTTTCCACCAGATCAGTGCAGCAGCTTCACCAATCCCTCTCTTCGTTCTTGCTTCAAATCAGAGACAGTGGCTTGCGGTATGGTAATTCTTCTTCATAGTAGACTGTGGTGAGCGGTGGTGTGCCTTCTCCCTTGCCTTACGTCTGACTTGTTGGCTCAGAACTCACCTGATCGTGCAGCTTGGCCCTACCATGGCCACAAGGATGAAGAAAGGGTTGCAGGCTCTGGGTATTGTCTCACACTACTCAAGGTTCACAAAGAAAAGGCAGGTTCCCTCACATATTTCGGTGAACTCACAAGAAGATGTTCGGCAGTTGATAGAGAGAAGATCGGGATGATTTTCGAGTGGCACAAAATGAATTAAGTTTAGGGTTGATAATAACACCTTATTTGTACCCGGGCCGAATAAAATAAATCGGTTGGGCTCAACAAAATAAATGCCCTCAACAAACAATTCAACCGGCCCAATAGAGAACAAGAATAATGTGTCGACTGGACCTCGGGCCTACCCTCCGACACATAAGAAATACTTTATCATGAGCATTACATTCTCAATATTTTAATTTTACAAAGTTATGCATATCAACCACCATTTTCAGTTCATTTTGAGGAATCGCAGTCTCCATAACCTAAAGTTGCGAGTCCAAGAAAATAAAATGTTTCTGAGATTTCAATATTGAATGCTACATTTGAAATTAAAAACATAAAACATTGATGTAAATTAACTTGAAACTGGCATCATTCCCAGCATCTTCAAAGACGGGATCCAAATTCAAGTAACATGAAAGCAACTCGGTTGATCTAAAGAAAAATGACCAATGAATGGCAGCCTGATGGAATAAAAAATGAAATCATTTAGATAAATGAAAAAAATAATAAAATTGAGCCAACATGCTAGTTTATCCAATCTGGCCTTACTTTTCTGTAGGCATGTAATTTCAATGAATCCATTAATCATAGAGGTTCGAGTAATATTCGAAAATAGTGCACTTTGTTACCTCGGCTGTGGTAAAATATAGTGCAGGTCTCAGAGGCGCAAGTCAGCGAATACTCCCAACCTATCATGCTGAACCCAACACACAAATCGATTATTTATTTTTATTTTTTCAATTTTTTTTTTTATATTTTGAATGCAGCAATAAGTGGCCATGGCTTAATTGGAATAATCCAACTCATAAATTTCAGGTAAATAAATCTCTAATTACCTTCCAAGAATGGACGCAACGAACTTCAAGGGAATAATTTCCATAGTTTTCACGTTGATCCTCTTGTATCTGTCTGGCCGACTCCATTAAAGACGTGTTCAAGTAATCCACCTCGATCGCTTCAAGTGATGAAATCTCTCCCACATCCTCAGGTATCTCACTTAGATTCGGACAGTGATGAAGCACCAATGATTTGAGCCTCGGAAACGGGCTACCTGGAGTTATCCAGTGCTGCAAATAAGACCCATCGATCAGAAGGTATTGGAGCTTCGGAAATTCTTCGTCACTGATTTCCCAGATGTCCCCGATGCAGGCCAGCACTCGCAGTTTGAGCACTTCAAGATTTGGCAGCGAACCCACAATGCCGATTTGGCTCCATTGAAGTTGGCCTCCAACTAAAGTCAGCTTTCTCAGTGTGTTGGGGAAAGCAGGGATCTGGCCTCGCCAGAAAGAATGATGAAACAATGTTAACTTAAGCTTCTCAAGTCGATGCAGAAGAGCAAGATTGTGGAGGTAAAACTCTCTACTCTGCAGAAACACGAGTCCCAGTTTCTTGAGATTTGGGATCATTTCCAACACCCATTCACTGCACACGAGGTTGGCTACGGTGGATAGCGTCTGCAGGTTGACCATAGGAGTTGTCGACCCATCCGCCGGCGGCAACTCGTACAAGTAGAAGAAATCGAGATGTCTGAGCTGCGGCATCTTCCAAATCTCCAAGGGCAAAGATGAAGGAGCGACGGGCAGGTATTCCCACGATGGAAACCTGGGACGGATGATTAAGGTTTGAAGATTCTCAAGATTTGATATGGTTGAAGGGATCTCAACACAGTTCCCTAAAGCAAGATACCTCAAGAGAAGCAGCTGATCAAACACTTGAGGTAGGGGTTTGTATTCCTCATTCACCACATCCAACACCCTCATCAATCTCATATTTTCTACAAATGCTAAATCCTTTTCCTGCAGGAACGATAAAATGGTGTGGGTTGTTGGACGCCAGATGTTGATGAGTTGATCGGAATTATAGGAGATGCTAATGTGGCGCTCGTTGTTTTCTGGAACAACACCCCTCCTTTTCTCAACATGAAGAAGAAACTTCTCTTCGTGGGCTTTCGTCACACACATTTCTCGTACCATATCATGGAGTCTGCAGCTCTTGATTTTCCGATTGTTACTCTTCCGACTAGCCACCAACACAAGACTTCTCTTGATCAGATCCTCCAAATACTCCTCCGCCGCCTCTTCCAAGCTCTTACAGCCATTCTGAGGTCTCATGAAACCCTCTCCTACCCATAATTTGATCAGTCTCGACACACGTATCTCATAATCCTCCGGAAACCCTCCAATGAGGAGGAAACATGGCCTCAAATACAGAGGCAAGTGCGTGTAACTCAAAGATAATATCCTCTCCAACTGCCCACCAACGGCGGAGCTTACATCTTTGGAGATCTCCTTCCACGATGCTTGAGTTTCAAGAGTGGACAAAATCCCTCCAACCAGAACAACAGCAAGAGGCAATCCTCCACAGCTTCCGGCAATGTCTTTCCCGATTTCTTCCAATTCTTGAGGACAACGCTGGCTATTTCCGAACACCTTCTGCTGCAGCAAATCCCAGCTTTGATTCTCATCCATGAATCTCATCTCATGATGAGAGCGAGAGCTTCCCGCATATGAAGCCACTTCTACTAGCCTGGTGGTTAACATGATTCGACTTCCATTATTGTCATTTGGAAACATCAGCTTCACGTCGTCCCACGCTTCTGTATTCCATATATCATCCAATACGATGAGATACTTCCTGCCCTTCAAGATTTTATACACCCTGTCTCTATCGGTGTCGGTTCTTTTCGCAGCTGTCTCAAAGTTGACTTGTTTTTTCAAGGAATCAATGAGAGTCGAAGCAATATTTTGGAAACTATAATCTTGCGATAACGTGATCCAAGCACGAATAGGAAATTCCTGAATGACTAATTGATTGTTGTAAGCATTTTGAGCTAGAGTAGTCTTACCTATCCCGCCCATCCCGACGATCGGGATGACTTGAAGAGATGACCCTCCTCTTCCACACAGACGATCATTCATTTCCTCCAGATCACTTTCCAACCCAATCGCTTCAAGATTCTTGCCGTCCGGCGACGATGACACAGAAGGAGTTAAGTTACCAACTGGCGGTTCATCCATCATTTCTCCAGCGATCAAACCGATTTTCTCGGTCACTTCTCCCAGCTGGCGTCCAAATTCAGCTCTTGACAGCTCGACAACCCGCCCCTTCATCCGGATCTGCTTCCACATGAAGAGCTCGATGATATCTTCGGCTTCATTTGCTATGTCCCTGATTCGCCGGTCTTCCCTACGGCCGGAAAGTCTCTGTCTACCTTCAAGAAACGATATCAAGTAATTCACGTATTCATGTATGGACGTTATGTTTAGCTTTTCATCGTTGGAAAGGGAATATTTGGCATTGTTGAGGATGAGATCTGTGGTTTGCGAGAGCGAAACAAGAGCAGCATGAGCCATATTTGATGAAAATGATGCAACCTGGATAGCTAGAGGGTGTCAGTGGAGATGAAGATGCTGGTTGAGATGAGAAGATGCATATGCATCATGCTTCAGTGTGTGTGTGCGTGAAACGTGAAGACTGGACCGCTGAATAATATTGTTGATGGCGGCTTCAGAAAAACAGTAGGAGCACCAGTGGTGTCAAATTGAGGGCCACAATTCAGGAGAAAAAACCAGTTGAGTCTGATTTGGCTTTTCCAAAAACATGTTGAGATTGACTTTTAACTTATCTAGCGTGCGCCAACAGACTACTAAAAAATAATAATAATAATAATAATAATAATAATAGAAAAATTATGGAATAAGTAGGCCGAACAAAATTAATTATTTAAAACATTATTAACAAATTATTTATAATTATATATTATATTAAAAGAGAATAGTGGTAGAAAAATTGTTTCTGCCAAAAGCTTTTTACTTTTATTTTTATTAGTATTTCACACTTGCGTTGCAAGGGAATATTATATATTAAATATTATAATTTAAGTTTATAGAAAATTAATATTTGATTATTTTGGTAATTATTTGAATTAATTCAATGTATACAAAATAAATAAATATTTACTCACATCATGAGATATTATATATTTTTGAAACATTTGTATAAACTAAAATACCTTTTTAATAAAATTGCGCACATGAAGATTTTTCACCTTTAATATTAAAGAATACAATTTCTTTAATTATGAAAATGAAAAGAAAATACAACTTTTAAGTCAAAACATAAATTTTCACTTTTTTTTACTAAGATCTGGCGCAATTATTAGAACGTATATAAATATATAAGACTACTCCTACCAATGATACTCCACAACCCAACCTAACAATAAAATAATAATTTCTCTCTCATCCACCTACACAACCCACAACCCAACTCAATTTCACTCACAGCAATGACATCCACACAACCTAAAATTTATTTTATTTTCATATTTATACTTCAATATATACTCCCTCCGTCCCGGTCAAATTGTCCACATTTGACCGGGCACGATAACCAATGCATGTGAGTGGTAGTGGGAG
Organism: Plectranthus barbatus; assembly: GCA_026898455.1. Taxonomy (NCBI): domain Eukaryota; kingdom Viridiplantae; phylum Streptophyta; class Magnoliopsida; order Lamiales; family Lamiaceae; genus Plectranthus; species Plectranthus barbatus. Next base: position 201,188 of record JAPKLW010001386.1, on the reverse strand, counting down.
TTAGTGGGATGAATATTTTATTGATGAGTGTAGAAAATTTGCTATTTTAGGAAAGTGGACTAATATTGTGGGACAGACGAAAAAGGAAATGTAGACAATTTACTTGGGACGGAGGGAGTATTATTTATAATATTTTTTTTATTAATTTTTTAATTATATATTTATATATTACTATATAATTATAATATTTTTATTACATACACTTAAAATTTTAATATTTGAATAAAATATTAACTACAGAAGTTGAAATTGAAATTAAATACGAATACATGAATTACAAATACAAGAGCAAACATGAAAGTGAAATTACAAACGAATTACATATTTATTCATGGGCACCAAATTTTGGCTTGGATAATTTTGGGAAGAGAAGAAGTAATTGGGATCATTTGGATCCATAACAAGATATCAAAATGAAGATATACTGGAGAAAATAGAAGTTTTGGTAGTGAATGAAAATGTATCAATATTGGGTTCATTTTATAGAGAAAAAAAAATTATAAATTTTGGTATAATTTTTTTTATAATTATTTTTTGTATTTATCCAAAAAATACGAGTATCCAATCACATGCTGCCAAGTGGCAGCATGTGATTGGATGACTTTTGACAACCCCATGGATCGGCTGACATTGTGGTGTCATGACACTACATGCTTTATCTTATATTAAATATTTAAATTTATTCAATTTATTAATATATAATTCATGACACTCCCCCAAATATCATTGCTGGGGAGGTCTAAATAATGAGAAAATCTTTTATATATAATTTGTGCTCATAATTTAAGTGGGAGGTGGTGTCCCTCTCATTTACTCATCTTATGACCAATTGATCGTAATAATGATTAATGGGAATGAATCTTGTGACGAAAGATTATTAATAATAAATAGGAACAAATTGAATGCAATGATATTAGAGTAGATAACTTTTAAGATATAAAATTATATTCTTATTAAATTAGTTTTATCATTATTTTTAAAATGTGAGGCTCTTTAAGTTTTTTTTATTTCTAAAATCTCGCATGGTTTTTTAGAAGTAGGTTCACTTTCTTCAGTAACTCGATTATTTTTTTTATTCAATTATTTTATATTATATTTAGTTATGTATTCTATCTAGTAATCATGTTTTTAATGCTTATTTAATTTGAATATCATATTTATTTAGCTCAAAATTCATGCTTGAATAATTTAAAATATTGCGTCTTTTTAGTTAACATTACACTCCTTTAGTTCAAATACAATAATTATGTAGTTAAAATATTAATATTATTAATTTATTTAAGCAATAAATTGTGCAAATTTATTTATATAAATTATGCTTATTTACTAAAAATATTTTTATATAGTTAAAAAATATATATATGTTCATTTCAAACGATTTCTTATTCTATGTTTGTAAGGTTTAAGATATTAAAATAATTTATTGGTTGTGCATAATAAACTTTATGCTTATTTAGTCGTAGAATAATATTTATTTAATTTATATTCTTGAATGTATCAATAAATTTTAACACATCAATAATAATATTTTCATTCATTATATGTAACAAATATTTTCAAATTATAAGTACATATTAATTTAATAAAAAAATATTAACTAACGTGAATTTTGAAAAAATATACCGCAAGTTCTTTAAAATCCTTTGGATATATGAATTATTAATTAATTGTAAAAAATAAAATGTCTAATTTACTCTTGATGGAAAAAAATTGTTCCCGCCTTTTTTAGAGTTGTTTGCTTTAGTATATATATAGATTAAATTTAAGTAGATACTAATATAACATAGGTATTTGAATGAGATTTGCGAATAAAATCATCTTTATATGTTTAAATTTACAAGAGTTTTTTTAAAAAATAGGTATACATTAATTTTAAATACATATACACTCGTACATCCAATTCTCCTAAAAAGCTCAACCCAAATCTCCTGAAAAGCTCAATTGGCAACTAAGAAAATACTTCAACTACTATATCGGAGGGAATTTATATTTTACAAGAGTTTTCGATGACTACAATGTCCATTTCGAATGGACCTACAAAACAAACTCTCTCTCTCCCTCACCCTCTCCCTCCATTAATAGGAATTTAGTCGTAGAATAATATTTATTTAATTTATATTCTTGAATATATCGACAAATTTTAACACATCAATAATTAATATTTTCATTCATTATATGTAACAAATATTTTCAAATTATAAGTACATATTAATTTAATAAAATAACATTAATTAATCTAACTTTTGAAAAAATTCACCGCATGTTCTTTAAAATCCTTTGGATAAATGAATTGAATGTCGACAAAAGAACTTATAATCTCAATCTTATACTATAATAGTAGATATATGTTGTCCCATATTAAGTTTTGTTATTCATATTTATTTGTGTGAAGACTTGGTAGTTCATTTTGCGTGATACTATATAGTTTATTATGAGTTGTTTAAATATGTAGAATAGTATATACATGTGTCATATCCAAATATTATAACTAAGTTAATATTTTGTAACGCCCCCAACTGAACTACCCAATTTGGGGCCACGATACATTGATGCTTCAGGTTTTATCAACATATTTTGTGAATTTAAGGCGGAATGCTTCAATATAAAGAAAAGATAAATAAGCAGTAAAAGTTTATACTTCGAGTCAATTCCACAAAACAAAGTTTTAATGTTGTAAATTCAAAAGTGGGAAGGGTTAAATCAGAGAGCGGTGCAGCAGTGTGTGTAGCGTGATGGTGACATATATATGAAGATATATGTCACAGGGTCTTTTAATTCTTCAAAAGCCGCTTCATTTCACCAGCTTACACCCCGTACTCTCATCCTTGCTGCTTAACCTGCACGTTTTAGAAATAACGCGAGGGGCTGAGTACTTACGTACCCAATGAGAAACATGCCCAAAAACATACATTTATATAGGAAACATGCTATGCAACTCACACAGATAGACGTGGAGTTTTGTTGAAAAGAACCACGCTATCCAAAACGTTTTATTTTGCACGTGCTATTTATATGTTATCATATATGTTTCAGTGTTGTAACTGGAAGTTGGCCGACTTCCAAGTTACGATGATCAGTCAGGAATGTAAACACACTCAACCTACTGCCATCTAAGTGCACTAGTCTCATAAATCCATTTTGAGACCCGATCATTTTAATAATAATATTCACAGGATCCAACTGGAGGACACTCCGCCTCATTCCAACAATCAACATATGGGGACGGTTCACCCAATCATTATCAACGGGGCTAACACCCTGTTCACTAAGTGAGTTCTTGCGCAGTTATGGAAACCTGGTTCTAAACTCATTAGTTATTCTCCCTGCGATGGTAATCGACAGGGTACAGATACAATAGCACAAAACATGCATAGCAATCCCAATTTAAAACAAATATTTTAACGCATTTTTGGAAAAGAAACACGCATTTGAGTTTTATACTGAAATAGTTTCCCACCTGATGTTTGGCTTTAGTTATAGATGTTTCCGCTAACTCGAGCTTACTTCTCCGACTTTCAACCTCCTACAAATAATCAAGGATCACCAAATTAGGACGGTCGAACTAAGACAACGACAAATTTAATCGAATCTAATATCAACTCGCAATCAGCTCATATCTTTCTTAATTCCTTTCATTCAATCCAGCATGGTTTAAGACTCAAAATCCATATTCAATCTTATTGAAATTCATATTCTCATGCTCAACATGCTTCCCATTTCATAATTTAAACTTATGGGTTGAAAGGATTCGAAAAGGGATGAAAAATAGCTCAAAAACCATGTTTTATACTTCAAGGTCGAAGTCCATCCCGAACGGAATGAGTCCATCCCGATCGGAATGGACAACGGGCAAAAATCGGGATGGCCGAACCTGGTCCCGAGCGGGACCATCCCATCCCGAACAGGATGGGGTCCTGGCTCGCGCCCGTTGCCTGTTCAAAGCTCGTCCCGAGCGGGATGCTTCCGTCCCGTTCGGGACGAGTCGTCTTCTCCAACGAACTCGCCGGATTTCCCCCTGAAATTCGATTTTTCTCGCGATTTCACCAACCGATCTTACATGCAATTACATATATGAGATCCCTAGACACTCTAGAACACGAATCCAACCTCCAAACACAAAAATACGCAAGAAAAATGGAAGAGAAAAATAGCTCACCGGAAAATCCTCTCTTTCCGGCAATGAACGCGATTCCGGCGGCCAAATGTACGTTTCTTGGTGTCCGAATATTCCCTATAACGTCAGGAACACGAATATATCATCCATTGTTCGAGATAATTCCGATTTAACTCGTTATAAATTTTGGAAAAATTACTCACTCTAATTCCGGCAACTCAACTTCTCACTTCAATATCTCCGTCGTCCCTCGTCCTCTCGGAGCCCACGAGTACTCAAATCGAAGCCTGAGAGACGTACTACAAGATGGTGGTGGTGGCTAGTCCAAATGTCGCCGGGGTTGGCCCGAAATTGGCCGGGAAAAGGTCTGACGGGTTTGGGTGGAGGGGAAGGGGTTTTCTTATTATTTCTCTCTCTAGAAATATATTATAAGGTGGAAATATAGTATAACTCTTATTTTTATGTTTGTATAATATATAATTAACCACATTATATACATATATGTATAAATACACATACATATATAATTACACCCAAATCTCCATCATATAATTCCTCAAAATTCTAATTTCCCAATATGTTGTATATTCTAACACTTGAATTTCCAACACAATACTTCCAAACTTTCTCACAAAATTCCAAATATCCATGCATATACATCCAAAATCCAATCTCCAATACTTAATGTTTCCATTAAATTCTTGATAATTTCTCCAATTATCAATACCAAGCTCAATATAAATTTTCCAAACAAAATAAATAACTCAATGTCTCTCAATCGGGAAATTCTTTCTTTATTAATTCCGAACAATTCATACAAGGTCGAAAATTATACGGGGTGTTACATCCCTTCACCCTTATAAAAATTTTCGTCCCGAAAATTACAAAGTTTCAAAAAAACTCGGGATACTTTTCTTTCATTCTTTCCTCAAGCTCCCATGTTGCTTCTTTACTTCCATGGTGACTCCAAAGCACCTTTACGAGTGGAGTTGACTTATTCCGGAGCTCTTGCATTTTTCGGTCTAGTATAGCCTCCAGTTGTTCCTCATACCGTAAGTCCAGGCTTAAAATCACCTCTTCTTGGCGAATCATGTGCCTAGGATCATAAATGTACTTCCTCAACTGAGACACGTGAAGCACATTATGTATATTACCCATGTTCGGGGGTAGTGCCAATCTATACGCCACTGGACCAATGCGCTCTAGTATCTCGTATGGTCCCACGTAGCGCGGTCTCAACTTGCCTTTTACCCCGAAGCGCACTATTCCTCTGGAGGGTGAAACTTTGAGGAACACCTTACCCCCAACCTCGAAACACAACTCTGCCCTCCTAGAGTCGGCATAAGACTTTTGCCTACTCTGCGTTTCTCTGATTCTTTCTCTGATTTGCCGAACTATCTCAATCATCTCTCCCACTGCGTCCGGTCCAATCACTTTCCGTTCTCCTACCTCATCCAAATATAGAGGTGAACGACACTTCTTCCCATATAAAGCCTCATGAGGAGCCATTCCGATTGTTGTCTGATAACTATTGTTATAAGCAAACTCGATCAACGGCAAAATCGGCTCCCAACTATTTCCTCGGTCCAAAACTACCGTTCTCAGCATGTCCTCAAGAGTTTGAATGGTCCTCTCAGACTGACCATCCGATTGAGGGTGAAATGTCGTGCTAAAATTCAGGTGAGTACCCAACTCATTTTGTAAACTCATCCAAAATCGAGATGTAAACTTTGCATCTCTGTCAGACGTAATAGATTTTGGCACTCTGTGCAATCTGACTATCTCTCGGACATATATCTGAGCTAGCTTATCTGATCCATAATTTACCTTAATCGGTAAAAAGTGAGCACTCTTCGTTAGACGGTCCACTACAACCCATATCACCGTATTTCCTTTCTGTGACCTCGGTAACCCCGTTACGAAGTCCATAGTGATATGTTCCCACTTCCACTCAGGTATGTCCAACGGCTGTAACTTCCCATACGGCCGTTGGTGTAACGCCTTGACTTGCTGACATACTAAACACTTCTCTACATACAAGGCTACATCCTTCTTCATACCATCCCACCAGTACTGACTTTTCAGATCTTGGTACATCTTAGTACTTCCTGGGTGAGTGGTATACGGCGTATCATGTGCTTCACTTAATATCTCATTCCTTAACTCTTCATTGCTCGACACTAAAATTTTGTCTCTGAATAACAACGCACTGTCATCTGCTTCCCAATACTCTCCCACTGGCTTGACTTTAAGCTTCTGACGCAATCTCTCAATCTCTGCGTCCCCCTTCTGTGCCTCAACGATTCTTTCTCTTAAGTCCGACACTACTATCAATGCTACCAAATCACACCTACTTCCTCTTGGAAGGTGATATTACTTCTAAACTAAGCCTCTCAAATTCCTTGATTAATCGGTCCTCCCTCGTAAGCATGCAGCCTGACTGAGCATCTCCTTTCCTGCTCAAGGCATCTGCTACTGAGTTCGCCTTACCTGGGTGATAATTGATCGTCAAGTCGTAATCATTTACGAGTTCCAACCATCTCCTCTACCTCATATTCAGATTTTTCTGTTCGAAGAAATACTTCAAACTCTTTATGATCAGTGAATATGGCACATTTCACACCGTAGAGATAGTGTCTCCAAATCTTTAGAGCATGGATTACGGCCGCTAACTCCAAATCGTGAGTTGGATAGTTCACTTCATGTGGTCTTAATTGCCTTGACGTATACGCTATCACCTTACCCTCTTGCATCAACACACAACCCAACCCATTCTTAGATGCATCGGTATAAACCTCAAAGTTCTTATCTGATTCTGGCACTGCTAAGACTGGTGCGGTTGTTAACAACTGCTTCAACTTCTGGAAACTCTCCTCACATTCCTCTGACCACACAAACTTCACTCCCTTTTGCAGTAACTGGGTCATCGGCTTTGCGATCTTTGAGAAGCCCTCGATGAATCTTCTGTAATAACCGGCTAACCCAAGAAAACTGCGAATTTTGTTCGGTGTTGTCGGCGATTTCCAATCTATCACCGTTTGAATCTTGGCTGGATCCACTTTAATTCCATCAGCCGACACGATGTGACTAAAAAATGTCACTTCTCTCAACCAGAATTCACACTTACTAAACTTCGCATACAACTTCTCATCCCTCAGAGTTTGTAACACCGTTCTCAGATGTTGCTCATGTTCTGCTTCACTCTTCGAGTATATCAAGATATCATCAATAAACACCAATACAAAGTTATCGAGATATGGGTGGTATACTCGGTTCATTAAGTCCATGAATACTGCAGGATCATTTGTAAGTCCAAATGGCATTACTACAAACTCGTAGTGACCGTATCTAGTTCTGAACGCTGTCTTTGGAATGTCCTCCTTCCGAATCTTTAACTGATGGTATCCTGATCGCAGATCGATCTTAGAAAGCACTTTCGCTCCCATGAGCTGATCAAAAAGATCATCGATCCTCGGTAATGGGTATCTGTTCTTCAGCGTCAACTTATTCAACTCTCTGTAGTCAATGCACATACGCATTGATCCATACTTCTTCTTTACAAACAAAACCGGTGCACCCCATGGTGACACACTTGACCTGATATTGGACCTTTAACTCTTGTAACTCCTTCGGGGCCATGCGGTACGGTGCTTTAGAAATCGGTGCCGCACCCGGTTCCAAATCAATGGTAAACTTCACCTGTCTATCTGGTGGTATCCCTGGTAGTTCCTTCGGAAACACGTCCTCGAACTCCCTTACTATCGAAACATCATGTACTGTTAGCTCGGGTTTCTCTTTTCCTTTCAAATATACTAAATAAGCTTGGTTTACTGCCTTTCGCAACAACTTCGTTGCCTGAATTGCAGGGATTACAGGTACCCTCTGCTTCTTTCTAAATCCATGCACGAATGCCTCCTCATTCTCTTGCTGCGGAATGACTATTCTTCTCTCATGACACAAAATCGTCGCTTTATTCTCCGACAGCCAATCCATTCCTAGGATTACATCTACGTCATGAATATCCAAAAAATTCAGCTCGACTACTTGAATTTCATTCTCGTTCATCTTGATTCTCAAGTCTCGGCACACTAAAGTAGAAGTAGTTGTTTCTCCTGAAGGTATTGCTACGTTCAAGTCATGACTATTCTTTTCTACCTTAAGTTCTAGTGCCTCAATACATGCAGATAAAGTAAAGGTAGGAAATGCTCCTGTATCAAACAATACTATGGTAGGTATATTATTGCAAATTCTCATACCTGTTTAATTCTCTTCATTCTCTGTTGCCTTCAAAGGGTATGTCCATTCCCTTTTGGGTTGATGGTCTTCTTCAGACAGGTTTCTAATAGATTGTCGAGGCAGAGACTGTCCATTTAGCATACCTCCTTGATGTTTCCTTCCACCTTCCTCCTCCCCCTGACGCACTCCTCTCAATGCCCTTAATTGCTAGCGGATAGACCCTTGGTTACTCTGCTGATTTCTTACTCTAAATGGTGCAGAAGGGCATTGTCGTGCAAAATGTCCAGTGCCCCCACAAACAAAGCATTGGAACTCTGTATTTTGGCATTGCCCAAAATGTTTTCTTCCACACCTACTGCATTTCGGAGGTGCTTTCCTTTTTGTTTAATTCTAGGGGTAGATGTGCTTCCGCCTCTTCCAATATTCTGATTAATGTTACGCCCTTTATTGGTCTGATAATTCCCTTGATCTTGTCATTCCTGATTCCCCAATCCTTGATAAAACTGCTTAGGATTCTCCTCCCATTTCCTCTTCTGGGTTGGGGCTGGAGTCGGAGTCCCCTGGGCTCCCCATTCTGGCATCTTCTTCCTGTTTTTGGAGGCCTCGATGTCCAAGGCATTGCTCAATAATTCTTGGTAACTCAACCCTTTCATTATTGCAAACTGGGTACGGATGTCCTCGCACAGACCTTGTCGAAACTTATCCGCCATTTTCTGAGGCGTGTCTGCCTGGTGCGGTGCTAATCCTAGCAGTTCCCCAAATCTGGTATCGTATTCTTCCACAGACATTTTTCCCTGCTCAAATAGGAAAAATTCTATCTCCCTATCCCTTCTGTATTCCTTCGGGATAAATTTCTCGTACAGTGCTTCCTTAAACCTATCCCAATTCAAATGAGGTTGCTCATCGAGTGCCAAAGACTTGACATAAGTTTCCCACCAGCGATCGGCCTTACCTTTCAACTGGTATGTCATGCAGTTGACCTTCTCCATTTCGCTACACTGCATGTGTTTAAATATCTTCTCGAGTTCACGCACCCAATCATCTACGGTCTCTGGACCTCCGGTCCCATCAAATGTGGGTGGCTGCTGCTTGCGGAAAGTCTCTACAAGCTGAAACGAAGAAGTCACTGGCACTCTCTCGGGCGATGGTTGAAAGTGCCCTCCCTGTGCTGCTACACTATCACTGTTAGATATCGTCTCATACTCATTGTGCTCATAGAATATAGGCACCTCTTCCAATACTGGGGCTTTCAATCCTTGTTGTGGATTACCCCTTCCTTGTCCTCTTCCTCTTCCTCGGCCCCTTCCATGACCGTGTCCACTCCCACGTATCTCCATGCTAGCCGACATTCTGATAATATCACACTAAGTTAGTCAACTAGTCGCATAGAATTTCTTAAGGTCAAGTAGCACGTTCCCAAAATTTAATATATAGTTATGCCATCAAATATTGTTATCACCCCATCACAATAATGATGTTCTCAAAAATCGGTAAAGCAGTATAGCAGGAGAAAAATATCATAGTTATGAAGTATACCGTTTAATACCAAATTAATTACATATAACTTAGTTCGCATAAGCTCATGCAACCGACATGATTCAAACTTAATAGGTTTTTATCATGTAATGCTTCGCATTGCAATCATTTTTGAGTACTTCGCACTTGATGTTATACAACACAAAGACGCACCCCTTTGCTTGTGAGTAGTGATTCGTGCATCGTTCACACTCACCATGCCACTCTTAACTCCAACACTTTTAGATTTAACCAGGACCGAGGTTCTCGTTTCACACTACCCACAACAAAATTCATCAAATTAAATCAACCAAAATCAGAAGTTTAGTCAGTCTTTTCCTGATCCCTCCTAATCTAATTTCCAAAGTTAGTACCACTTTCCCAACCATTTAGACAACCCAATTCACAAAATAACACACTTTGAAGCAATGCAACATTTCAATTACACCTCTTATGCAAATCGTTCAAAATCACCAATATAAACTTTCAAATTCTCACGAGGCTGTCTGATTTGTGCCAAAATCATGCAAAATGCATTAATATCCATAAATCACTTCAGTTTTAATCACATGTGGCTGGAGCCCCGCTCCTAAATCCACCAAATGAATGTGGTTGGAGCCCAGCTCCTAATCCCACGAAATAAATGTGGCTAGAGCCCCGCTCATAAACCCACAAAATGAATGCGGCTGGAGCCCAGCTCCTAATCCCACGAAATCAATGTGGCTGGAGCCCAGCTCCTAAACCCACGAAATCAATGTGGCTGGAGCCCGACTCCTAAACCCACAAAATGAATGTAGCTGGATCTTCAATTCTTGCAACTCCAATTTACAACAATTAACTAAACCAGGTCAATGCCTTTCCAAGGCCCACAGTTAATCAGTCAGTCCTAATTCATCCTAGTTATCCCCTTAGTTCATCTCAAGTTCGACATTCTTATAGCTCAATATCCAGTTAGCACATCTATAGCCATAACATCAACAAAATCACTGCTTGCAAAATTTCAAAATCAATTCAATTCAACTTCAATTTGTGCTCTCAAAAGATCGACTCAGTCAAAATCGCATTCTCAAAATCATCATACAGGTGTCAAAACTTCAAATAGTTTCCCAAAACTTTCAAAATTTTCAAACTCATAACAACTTTCAAATTAAATCATCAATTAACTTATGTTAGCACATTTGCTCAACACAACACCATCACAAGCCCAAGCATTTCAATCCTCTTTTACCAACATCAACTTCATTTCCTTTTTAACTTTTCAAATCACCTTCAATAAATACTCAATGCTTTCAGAACTTCAAATCATAACCAATTTTGCAAGCAGGAAAAATTTGAAATCTAAAAATCTTTTAAAACCATACCTCAGGTTGCGCAGGATGGAGTAGGGTGTAAGCACAAGCGAATTCTTCAACTAATCAGATTCAAAACACTTTAGAATTCAAAATTCCTAAAATACTTTGAAATCATTTTGAATCCCAAAAACCAAAGCTCTGATATCACCTCTGTAACGCCCCCAACTGACCTACCCAATTTGGGGCCACGTTACATTGATGTTTCAGGTTTTATCAACATATTTTGTGAATTTAAGGCGGAATACTTCAATATAAAGAAAAGATAAATAAGCAGTAAAAGTTTATACTTCGAGTCAATTCCACAAAACAAAGTTTTAATGTTGTAAATTCAAAAGTGGGAATGGTTAAATCAGAGAGCGGTGCAGCAGTGTGTGTAGCGTGATGGTAACATATATAAGAAGATATATGTCACGGGGTCTTTTAATTCTTCAAAAGCCGCTTCATTTCACCAGCTTACACCCCGTACTCCCATCCTTGCTGCTTAACCTACACGTTTTAGAAATAACGCGAGGGGCTGAGTACTTACGTACCCAATGAGAAACATGCCCAAAAACATACATTTATATAGGAAACATGCTATGCAACTCACACAGATAGACGTGGAGTTTTGTTGAAAAGAACCACGCTATCCAAAACGTTTTACTTTGCACGTGCTATTTATATGTTATCATATATGTTTCAGTGTTGTAACTGGAAGTTGGCCGACTTCTAAGTTACGATGATCAGTCAGGAATGTAAACACACTCAACCTACTGCCATCTAAGTGCACTAGTCTCAGAAACCCATTTTGAGACCCGATCGTTTTAATAATAATATTCACAGGATCCAACTTGAGGACACTCCACCTCATTCCAACAATCAACATATGGGGACGGTTCACCCAATCATTATCGACGGGGCTAACACCCTGTTCACTAAGTGAGTTCTAGCGCAGTTATGGAAACTTGGTTCTAAACTCATTAGTTATTTTCCCTGCGATGGGAATCGACAGGGGACAGATACAATAGCACAAAACATGCATAGCAATCCCAATTTAAAACAAATATTTTAACGCATTTTTGGAAAAGAAACACGCATTTGAGTTTTATATTGAAATAGTTTCTCACCTGATGTTTGGCTTTAGTTATAGATGTTTCCGCTAACTTGAGCTTACTTCTCCGACTTTCAACCTCCTACAAATAATCAAGGATCACCAAATTAGGACGGTCGAACTAAGATAACGACAAACTTAATCGAATCTAAAATCAACTCGCAATCAGCTCATATCTTTCTTAATTCCTTTCATTCAATCCAACATGGTTTAAGACTCAAAATCCATATTCAATCTCATTGAAATTCATATTCTCATGCTCAACATGCTTCCCATTTCATAATTTAAACTTATGGGTTGAAAGGATTCGAAAAGGGATGAAAAATAGCTCAAAAACTATGTTTTATACTTCAAGGTCGAAGTCCATCCCGAACGGAATGAGTCCATCCCGATCGGAATGGACAACGGGCAAAAATCGGGATGGTCGAACCTGGTCCCGAGCGGGACCATCCCATCCCGAACGGGATGGGGTCCTGGCTCGCGCCCGTTGCCTGTTCGAAGCTCGTCCCGTTCGGGATGAGTCGTCTTCTCCGACGAACTCGCTGGATTTCCCCCTGAAATTTGATTTTTCTCGCGATTTCACCAACCGATCTTACATGCAATTACATATATGAGATCCCTAGACACTCTAGAATACGAATCCAACCTCCAAACACGAAAATACGCAAGAAAAATGGAAGAGAAAAATAGCTCACCGGAAAATCCTCTCTTTCCGGAGATGAACGCGATTCCGGCGGCCAAATGTACGTTGCTTGGTGTCCGAATATTTCCTATAATGTCAGGAACACGAATATATCATCCATTGTTCGAGATAATTCCGATTTAACTCGTTATAAATTTTGGAAAAATTACTCACTCTAATTCCGGGGACTCAACTTCTCACTTCAATATCTCCGTCGTCCCTCGTCCTCTCGGAGCCCACGAGTACTCAAATCGAAGCCTGAGAGACGTACTACAAGATGGTGGTGGTGGCTTGTCCAAATGTCGTCGGGGTTGGCCGAAAAATGGCCGGGAAAAGGTCTGACGGGTTTGGGTGGAGGGGAAGGGGTTTTCTTATTATTTCTCTCTCTAGAAATATATTATAAGGTGGAAATATAGTATAACTTTTATTTTTATGTTTGTATAATATATAATTAACCACATTATATACATATATGTATAAATACACATACATATATAATTACACCCAAATCTCCATCATATAATTCCTCAAAATTATAATTTCCCCAATATGTTGTATATTCTAACACTTGAATTTCCAACACAATACTTCCAAACTTTCTCACAAAATTCCAAATATCCATGCATATACATCCAAAATCCAATCTCCAATACTTAATGTTTCCATTAAATTCTTGATAATTTCTCCAATTATCAATACCAAGCTCAATATAAATTTTCCAAACAAAATAAATAACTCAATGTCTCTCAATTGGGAAATTCTTTCTTTATTAATTCCGAACAATTCATACAAGGTCGAAAATTATACGGGGTGTTACATATTTTATTTGATATTCCTATATATGCGTTATTATATGTTTTATTTCAAGATATAGAACTCCAAAATTATTAATATTCTCTTTGATAATTACGAGAATAAAAAGTTTATTGGAAATATAACACCTCATAATTGTTGAGAGAGAAGTTTAATTTTAAACTAAAATTACTTACTACTTTAAATAAACTGAAGGATAATTTAGTAAAACACGATAAAGTAATTACTACTAAATTACTTCTATGTCCTTATCTGGTCAATCAGAATTATTCTATTTTGAATATCTAAATTGTTCGAAGTTACTGTGGTTTAAATCCCGAGACAAACAATACAAATTTTTAATTGGACTACAATGTCCATTCCCAATGGACCTACAAAACAAACTCCCTCTCCCTCCATTAATGGGAATTTAGTCGTAGAATAATATTTATTTAATTTGTATTCTTAAATATATCGACAAATTTTAACACATTAATAATTAATATTTTCATTCATTATATGTAATAAATATTTTTAAATTATAAGTACATATTAATTTAATAAAATAATATTAACTAATCTGACTTTTGAAAAAATATACTGCATGTTCTTTAAAATTCTTTGGATAAATGAATTATTAATTAAGTTTTTGAAGGATTAAGTTTAGCTCAAATGTTTCTTAAGTAAGTCTTACCAATACACTCTTCAATACTTGGACAATCATTGAAGGTTTTAAAGTAAGTTTGAAGAAACTAAATATGCAGAAACTTAAATGAAAGCTAGTAAGAGAAACAGGATATTACAGTGGTTCGGATATAAAAATCCTACGTCCACTCTTTCAAACTTTATCGGGAATCCACTAAGGTTAGTACAAGCCTCCTTACGATCTACAGATAGCCCGTTGGCACTCTGCCCTTCGATCTGCTATCGTCACTAACCTAGGAACTTCTTGTAGACTCAGTCTTCAAGTTGAAGTGAAGATGCACCTCGCAGTCTTCTTCCTGTTGGTTGGATGTTTGATGTTCTTCCTAAAACTCAGTACGGATGGCTAGACGCCTGTGATAGTCAGAATCCCAGAGTAGGAATTGACTGCTGTGAATATATCTTTGAAGGATATATTCATCTAGTACTAGCTTAAGCTTTAATGCTTAGCCTCGTGATTTGAACCACTTAGCACGAATGTTCAACTTGAGTTAGAAACTTAAGCCTCGTGAGTAGAATCACGGAGTAAACAAAGAGCTTTTTAAGAGAAAGTTTGGCAGAGCTTCGGCTTGTCTTATCCTGAGAGTTCGTTACCTTTTAAGGTTGAAAAGCAGACCTATATATAGAGGAATCCTTGGGTGTTTGAAATTCTGCCCGTTAGAAACAGATATCCAATCATTAGAGACATTTCGAATGTCGTCCAATCAAACCCAATATTTGGTAGGTCTAATCTGCTCTGCTCTAAAAAGGAAGTACTTCATGTACTTCCCACCTGCTCTTGTCAGACTTAGCTTCGGTCCGAGGAATCCAAGTATGGACATCCTCGTACTTACTTTTATTTAGCAATCAATTGTCTTATGAAGTCTGACTAAGCTTGGTTCTCTTCGTGTTCCACGTACGTGCTTAAGAAGTAAAAGGCCTCCATAGTGACTTTCCTTAGTCAGTATGGGCAACCCTCATATTGAGTTCTCATAAGTCAGTATGATACCCTCTATACTCAGTACCCAAACTCAGTATAGACCTATACTTAGTGAAACTAAGTTTTACGCATGTACACTTCTTTATATCTCGAGCAAGTCCTTTGCTCGGTCTTCAATACCTAAGATCTATTACAACACGAATAATCCTATACATGGATTACATTTTAAAATTCAAAAACTTAGTGCTAAAGTGAGTTTTGACATATCAAAACATCAAATTAAGAAGGGAACTAAAACTTAATTTCTTGCGACAGATATTATCATTGTTTGAAGATTTTCCATAGCAAAAAATTTTATAAAGACAAATATTTTAGCAAAGAATTTTACGATATTTAGCAACGGACTTTCGTCTTTTAAAAGATTCTGCCTAAACGCAATATTCATTGAGATAATATAATTGTTATGAGCAATTCAAAAGTTAGATAAACGTATCATAAATTGCTCTGTCTCAATATTGTCGTACTCGTATATAAAGAAATTAATGATCAAGAAGTGATACCTCTAATGTAGTTTTCTATTGTTTACGAGCTAGCTCGATAGTAGTGCATAATTTTGTCATGGGACAGTTAAAAAAGTAGAAAATTTTGAATGCAATCTATTTATTTCCACTGCATAATATGCTACTTCATAACATTGCACAATTATATAATTAATTAATATATAGTAGGGCAACATTCTCAAACATGAATAAAAATACATATTTTTGTTGAGTGTGGGATCATGGCTTGGGCCGAAACTCAATCCCTTGAACAATGAGGCCAGATTTCCAGTTATCTGTTTCGAGTCCCAACAACTTGACCTGCACATCACCATCATCTCCTCGATCATTGTAGAAGCTTCCCATCTCCACCTCCATCCACCCATCGGGTCGGGTCGCGGGCAGTTGTCCGGGTCCATCCACCGGTTGCAGGTGCAGCAGCCCAACTCCTCTTGCCTCCCTGTTCTTGATTTTCTCATCCACGAACCTCACGAATGCATTTGCTGATTCCAGTCCATAACGCACCTCCTCCAACTTGAACACCAGATAAACGCCATAGATGGTTTTCCACGACAGAATCCGCGTGTTTATGCCTCCTGTGATTTCAAGCCAGCACACAGATTTCAGCTGAGCCACCTCCGAGAATCTGCAGATTTATTGAAAAGTTTGTGACTATTTATTATGATCACCACTATGAATCAAGATCAATATGAAGTGATGAATGAATGACCTTGAATCCGTATGGGCTGTATAGTCCCAGTACCATGGGGTATCTCCAAGCCAAGTAATCCATATCCCTCTCACTCCTACCATGTAGCACTTCTTCCCACTTGTTTTTTCAATACAAAAGCTCTGATCATTTGTCACCATTCTGTTAAAACTATTCACTTGCATATTGCATTTATGCATGCATGCATGTGATGCTTAACAAGGCGAGCTTTAAAGATATTTATAGATGATAAATATATACATACATACCAGTCTACCATCATCGAGGATAACTGGAGAGTGGCAGAGTCTCAAATAGAGCTCCTTCTTGGTGGCGTAAGTTACCGGAGGTACTGCTTTTGACAGAATCCCCGGCAAATCTGACAGCAGAAATCTTTCCCAAACAGAGTCTGATTCTGCTGCAGATTTGAAACCTTTTGAGATCACTGTAAATCTTGAAACTTCCTTCGGGGAAGTAAGCGACAAGATCTGGGACAAAGTTTCCTCCGGCAACAGCTCCATGATCTCCTCCCTCAAGTACTGTATTTTCTTGGAAATATTGTTGTGCAAGTCATTACAACCTCCGTGTAAACAAATATAAGCAACGTCCTACGAAAAGGTGGCTGGCTGACTGGGTCGCGCTAAGCACGATCATTGATCTTTGTCAACGACATTAACAGTGGCGATATTTCGGAAGAAACTCAATGCCATTGGCGTGCCAAGCTTGCTCTTGGAAATGTGAACAAGAGGAAATATTATATTTTTTTTTATCCCAAATTAAAACATAACAATTAAAATTCTAAATTTTACACCTAACTTTTTTTTTTTTTTTTTCAGAAAACACTTTGAAATATTATATTAATTACAACTTTATATTTCTGACATTATCCCACCAATCAAAAATCTTGATACCAAGAAACCTGGTGTCGAGACAATGATTGAACTAACAGAATAATATTTATAATATGAATTTAGTAGCAATTAATTAATAGTGGAATAAGGGTGGAACACAGTATCAAATGAATTAATTTTGGACATACATTGAATCAAATTATTTTAGAATATATATTAGGCATCTAAACACCATCTTTATTCCACTCATTAAAAACTCAAAATTTTATTGAACTTTTTCAAAAGTTTTGTGATCTCTACATACTTTTAAAATTTCGATCGGCAACTATAACATAAATACTGAGATTCTTGCAACTATTTCACAAATTTTAGGATAAGAAATATCGATTACTTAAAGATTTCATATAATAAACTATATCTGGTAATTGGTTTTTTGTCAAATGAATAACATGGATAGTTTTTTAACTGACTAAGGAAGAGTTGTGGGTTATACTAGCAAAATATTTTAATTTTTATTCTGTAACTACTAAGATCACAAAAATATATTACAGTTGTAATATTCGTGAAGGATTGTGTTAAAATTAAGGGTGTAATCAAAGTGAATAGTATTGTGTTCAAATTTAACTCGTTTAGTATCGAATCGAGCTTCGAGTTTTTCGTCGAATACTTTGAAGTTCACGAATTTTATTGTGCCTTAATCGAGTACAAACGAACTTAATTTGCAATATATTTGAAATATTCATTATAATATTGTATGAAAAACTTATTTATTCCAAATTCATGCTCAAATTCAAAATTGTCTGAACACTTATCATCATTGTTATTCTCAAATCATGAAAATATTGCTTTGTAAAATTAATAATTTTATATTTCTATTTCTTACTAATTTTGACTAACGAGCTTGCTCACAAGCTCGCGAGATTATATTCAAGTTCAGTTCATTTAAATAAAAAAACTTTACTAAATGAGTTTTTATTTAGTTAATATCCGAATAGCTGACGAAGAGTTTGATCAAAATAAAGATCACAATAAATATTGCTTAATTAATTAGTTGAATATTGTTGAAGATATATATACTAGTTTAACAATCTCCGCATTTATGAAGCAACCTACCTAAGCAAAATGGAATATTTATTGACGTAGGAAAGAAATTAGATAAATGTTTTCTTAAATGTCAACGAATGTGACCTTTGTTATTAACATCATAAACATTTACATATATAGATGCAAAATTTGAAAGTGGGATATTTTCCAATAAGCAACATCTTCAAAGATGGGATCGAAAGTTGACAAAATAAAATAAGTATGTTGAGTCGATATCTAATCCGTCACCCCACTCATATGACTAATTAATTAATTTGGCCACGATTAAAGTTGCAAGTGATCAGTAAATGTTCCCAACTTACCAGGCTAGCTGAATTACGGATGAGTACAAGCTGAATCGTGTTATGTTGATCATTGCTAAATTTGAATTCGTGTTAGAAAGAAAAAGAGTCGATCTCAAATTCGATTTGTCTTGATCGAGCTCAATTTTTACTAATAGTGCATAATTTAAAATTTTCATTATTAAGTAATTAATAAATTTAAGGATAAAAATTTTAATTATATATATTCAGGAGCGGCGCCACCCCAGGGTTGGGGGCAGCCGCCCCCACAAGATTGTAATTTTTTTTATATACATATATAGAAAATTAGATATACACATGTATATTACTACCTCCGTCCCTTCCTATTAGTCCCATAGGAAGGGACACACAAATCAATGCAAGTAAATGTTTGTGAGTGGAGTGAAATTAATATTTTATTGATGAGTGTGAAAAAGTTTGTTATTTTAGGAAATGGGACTAATAGAGTGGGACGGACCAAAAAGGCAAATGGGACTAATAGAGTGGGACGGAGGGAGTATAAAATTAATACAACCGACCCCACAGCAAATTTTAAAAGATTTGGGCAATTGGGCTCAATAAAGGTATCATCGTAAAACTTGGCCCATATATTTCTAAAATTTGATGGCATGTTTATATTTCTAGCTCAAAATATAAATAAATTCTGGCCTAATATTAATTAATTAAAAACCTTTTTCCTTTAACAAAATTGTAAAGGGTTGCCGCACTGAACAGCTCACGTCTCCCATCTTCATCTTGTTCTGCGAATTCTTTTTTTCAAAATTGGAGGATATCTGCTCTTAGTTTGTTAATTATTTGATCTACAGTTTTTGTTTGTGGGCATCACTAATGACAAGGTAATTTATAAATCATTATTGTTATGAAATCTCAAATACCTATTATTGATTATAATTGTTATTGAGATTTGTTGATTATTGTGTTTGGATATAGATACATATATATATAATACATTATTTGTGATTAAATGCTTTACTAAATTGAATTTGGTGATTATTTAGGGGAAAAAGTACATTGGAAAATTTCTTTTCTAAACTTGACAAGGGTTCCAAATCACTTGTTGAGAGTTCATCTAATTCAACTTCTAATGTCAATGAGGATACTATTGAGAGAAGAAAAAGAGTTCGGGTAGAGATTGAATTATCAGATAAAGATGTTATTGGTGATCCGGCATTGAGGAAACCAATTGATAGTTACCATTCTGACATTAGAGATGAATTAAGGAGACGATATCTGGTCAAAGGCCCTTGTCAACCATATGGCCATGCTTATCCTATTACTGAATTTAGTAAGATTCATAGATCATTTCAAGATTATTGGTTCAAAAAATTTGATTGGCTAGAATACAGTATGTCTAAAGATGCTGCATATTGCTTATGGTGTTATTTATTTGCTCAAAGTGATCATAAACATGGGGATGATGCATAGGGGTGAGCAACGGTCGGTTCAGTCTGAAAACCGAACCGAACCGCCCAAACCGCCAAACCGCAAATCCTAAAAAACCAAATCGAACCGCACCGCTAGGAGTATGTAAACCGCACTGGAACCGAACCGAACCGAATGGGCGGTTTCGGTTTGGTTTGGCGGTTTGCACCGAACCGAACCAAACCACACCGAACCGCACGGTTTCGATTTAAACCGAACTTTTTCCACCTATTTTTCAAAATGCTTGAATTAAAACATACATTTTCATGTTCCAACATTCATTAAAAGTCCAAATACAACAAATATAATCCCACAAGTTCAACAAACACGTCTAACTCATAAATCCAAATACACAAGTTCATAAATAACAATTCAAATCTAAGTTCAAATATATAAATTCATATCCAAACCGCCGGAACCGAACTGAAACCGAATCGAACTGCCATATTTTGGTTAAAACCGAACCGAACCGAGTTTTGGCGGTTTCAAAAAATCCAAACCGAACCGAACCGAAATTAATATATAAACCGAACCAAAACCGCCGGTTTACAGTTTGGTTCGGTTTTCGGTTCGATTTTGCTCACCTCTAATGATGCTTTTACTAAAATGGGTTCAAGAATTGGAAAAAAGCAGTAGAAAGGTTTCAAGCTCATGAAGGATTGATCAATAGTCCACATAATTATGCTAAAACTAAGTGTTTGGGATATAATAATCAAAGGCATAATGTGGATTATGTAATGCATCGAAAAAGTGGTCAAATGGAGGTGGATTATCATCTTCGATTAACAACAGTTGTGCATGTAGTTCGATTTCTTCTAGGACAGGGCTTGGCTTTCCGTGGACATGATGAGTCGACAGAGTCCATTCACAAAGGTAACTTTCTTGAGCTATTAAAATGGTATTGTGAGCGAAATAAAGAGGTAAGTAAGGTTATGATTTCAAATGCTCCGGGAAATAGTCAATTGACTTCTTCGACTGTTCAGAAGCAAATTATTAATGCATGTGCTACTGAGGTGAGAAGTTTTATCTTGGCAGAAATTGGAGACAACTGGTTTTCTCTTTTAATTGATGAAGCTTTGATAGTTCAGTGAAGGAGCAAATGTCTATAGTTTTGAGATTTGTGAATAATCAAGGGGTAGTGATAGAACGGTTTCTTGGAGTAGTGCATGTTAGTGACACTTCTGCACAATCTTTGAAGGATTCTATTCACGATTTTTTTACAAAGAACGGATTGTCAATGTCAAGGATTAGAGGTCAAGGTTATGATGGAGCCTCTAATATGCGTGGAGAATTTAATGGACTTAAAGCACTCATTTTAAGAGAAAATGAACATGCCCACTGCATTCATTGTTTTGCTCATCGGCTTCAATTGGTTGTTGTAGCTAATTTAAGCCAAAATGGATATGTGTGTAGCTTTTTTGAATATCTATCAATGATTGTGACTGTTTCTGGAGCTTCATGTAAAAGAAAAGATGATTTGAGGCAACGACAATATGATGATCTTGTAAAGCGTATATAAAGTGGTGAACTTCATAGGGGAAGGGGAATGAACCAAGAAAAGAGTTTAGCTCGAGCTGGTGATACTCGATGGGGTTCTCATTTCAACACAATTGCTAGACTTTTTGATTTATGGGATCCAGTTAAAGAAGTGCTTCTCACTGTGTTTAAAGATGGCAATGATTTGAAGAGTCAAGGTCTTGCTCTTGGTTTGATTGATAAAATGGAAAGTTTTGAATTTGTGTTCATTGGTCAATTGATGAAACAATTGTTAGGAATGACGAATACACTATCACAAGTGTTACAGCATAAGAATCAGAACATTGGTCTTGCTGTGCAATTGATTAAAGTATTGAAAGATGAGTTGAAAGACTTTAGGAATGATGGTTGGGAGAAATTATTGGAAGAAGTCACTAAGTTTTGTTCCCAACATGAAATTATTGTGCCTAAGATGGAAGATATTATTCCTGGCCGAGGAAGAAAGACTGTTGATGGCCAGAAGAGGACTCATCTCCACCATTTTTGTGTGGATATTTTTCTACAGGTACATATTTTTTTCTTAAATTTATTAAAAAAAGTTTAAATTATTAATTATTAACTTTATAATTTTTCTGTGTAATCTTAGGTTGTTGATGTTATTTGTCAAGAAATAGACATTCGCTTTAATGAGTCCAATTCAGAGCTAATTATGTGCATATCATGTCTTGATCCTAGCGATTCATTTGCCAAGTTTGATCTTGAGAGAATATTTCGTCTTGCCGAGTTATATTCACAAGATTTCTCCATGGCCGATATGTGTAATCTAAGACCACAACTTCGCACATACCACCGCTATGTTTTATCAGAGTCTGCTTTCAGTGGTCTTCGTGATATTGGAGCTCTTGGAAAGAAGATGGTTGAAATGAAGTGTAACAATTCTTTTGATTTGGTTTATCGACTTATTGTGTTAGCATTGGTCTTACCGGTCACAACAGCATCTGTTGAAAGATCCTTTTCTGCTATGAAGATAATCAAGACTGATTTGCGTAATACAATGGGAGATGAGTTTCTTACGGATTGCTTGGTGTGTTTGTAGGGTTTTACCGTGAACCGAATCACCAAAACCAATTTGAACCGGATCGATTTATGGTTATTGCACATAATTAAAATTCTCAAAACCCTAGCATGCTCCTATGAATTTAATACAAAGATTTGTGGATTTAGGGTTTACCGTAACTCCGTCAAGTCTGAACCGATCTTTAGCGTTTGAATTCCAAATCTTAATTCAACCACGCGATTCAAATTAATCTGCGGAAGTAGAAATTAGAAATCTAATTTCTAAGAATAAATTCGAAAAACAAAAGGAGAAGAAAAGAAAAATTTGTTCTCCAGATTAGATCTTCAGGGCTGTGTCCCAATGCTGTTCAGATCTACTACAGGTGAGGACTCCGTAGATCTGTATTCTGAGCAGGACCAGAATCGAAATTCTCCTCCCTCTTCTCCCAAAATCGGCGCCTCCCTCTCTCTCTAGGTTTAGTGTGTTTCAACTGTCTTACAACTTATGAGAGAGAGCTGTCTATTTATAGACCTAGGGTTGGAAACCCTAATGGGCCATTTTGGGCTCAATTCAGCATATTTAATTGGGCCAGTCCTGGGACCTAATGCAAATAATAAAGTGGGCCTATAAATTAATTAATTCCCATGTCCACAACCCAGGAAAAAATTAATTAATTAATATTAATTCTTTTTCACCACAGAATTAATACTGACCTACCCCTTTATTACCACGTTATGAGAACGGGCTGCATTAATTGAGAATACCCATATTTAAGGTTACCGGACATCCATTAATTAATCGGAGCCTCTGACAAGCTCTAACTACAATTAATTAATATCTTATTATTCCTGAGTAGTACCACTCAAACCTTATCACTCTTGCCTGAACTTAATCAGCCTGCAGGACTGTGGCACGATGAATGTTATTGAGCTCCTCAGGGAATGTCCCCATCCTATTACTCGGATATGGTTACCTAAGTTCAGTCTCAGGCGGTACTACACGAACTGCTGTTACCCAAGATGCGGATATACGAGCACATTACTTAGGCTCTCCACCATGGCAAGTCAAAGCAACAGTCAACCCGTGCAAACCCCTGAACCTTTGTTAGGGTTTGGACTCAATCAATATAACGAGATCTTGTATTCGCTGATGTCAGACAGATGAATACATCTCACTGCGGTCCATTAATACGCCACCTCTGCGTACCAGCATGTCAAGTAACCAAGACAGACTACTTATTTCGACAATGCCGCAGCCATCCGGACAGACGTATCCTCATACACTGTCTCAGTTGTGATCGGGTTTATGTCTCACTAGGTCAAGTGATCATACTGTCTTCTTCGATCTACAACACGCCGTATGATCGTCCCTATCGGTGAGACAAGAGGATACCATTGTTCATACATGTAAGATTGTTAACAGATAGGAGAAATAAACCGTTGTATACTCATTGTAATAAATGATTTCAGTATACAAAACCCATCAATCTCCCACTTATACTCAAAGCATAACTAAGCTATTACAGAGTATACAGTCCGTCTATCTAGTCTGCTGTCACTTTAACCACTATCAGTGGTCGGCATCCACCTCAGACCCAGCTCATGAATATGTCTTTTGTAAACTTTCTGCGGCAAGCTCTTTGTAAACGGATCAGCAAGATTGTCAGCAGTGTCAATCTACTTAATCAGCACATCGCCCCTCGATACAATTTCTCGTATGATATGGTACTTTCTCTCTATGTGTTTGCTTGCCCTGTGAGACCGCGGTTCCTTTGAGTTTGCCACTGCACCAGAGTTATCACAATAAATTGTGATACTCCTTGGCAAATTCGGGATCACGCCCAACTCTAAAAGGTAGTTCCGGAGCCATGCCCCCTCTTTTGAGGCGTCGGAGGCGGCGACATATTCCGCCTCCATGGTGGAGTCAGCAATGCATTTCTGCTTTGAGCTCCTCCAAGATATAGCTCCACCTCCCAGGGTAAACACATATCCTGAGGTCGATTTCTTCTCATCCCGATCCCTATGGAAATCCGAGTCTGTATAGCCCACAAGGCACAAATCCTCACTTTGATAAACTAGGCAGAAGTTCCTAGTTCTTTTCAAATACTTGAGGATGTGCTTTACAGTAGTCCAGTGCGCCTGTCCAGGGTTAGACTGATATCTTGCTACCATGCCAACGGCATAACAGATATCTGGCCTGGTACACAGCATCACATACATGAGACTACCCACAGCTGAAGCGTTTGGTACAAGATTCATCTCGTCTTTCTCCCGTTGTGTCTGAGGACACTGCCCACCAGAAAGACGAACACCATGTCTGAAAGGTAGTAAGCCTTTCTTGACGAGTTGCATGCTGAACCGGGCTATCACAGTATCCACATAGGATGCCTGGGATAAGCTCAACATTCTTCTCTTACGATCTCGTAAGACCTTAATCCCAAGAATGTAGTCAGCTTCTCCCAGATCCTTCATTTGAAACTGTTCGGATAACCAAACCTTGATTTCGGACATCACTCCCTCGTTGTTTCCAAATAGGAGTATGTCATCAACGTAAAGTGCAAGGAAGACCACGCTCCCACTGACACAAAGTCGGTAAACACAACTTTCATTTTCCAACTGTGCAAATCTATAGGATTTAATCACATCGTTGAAACGTAAGTTCCACGACCTTGAAGCTTGCTTTAGTCCATACAAGGACTTCCTAAGCTTCCAGACAAGATGTTCTTCGCCCTTGCTTATGTAACCCTCGGGTTGCTGCATATAGATGTCTCTAGCTTCTTCAAGGTAACCGTTTAGAAAAGCGGTTTTGACATCCATCTGCCAGATCTCGAGGTCCATATGTGCAGCTATGGCAAGAAGTATCCGAATGGATTTGAGCATGGCTACGGGTGAAAAGGTTTCGTCATTGTCAATGCCCTCTTTCTGACTATAACCCTTTGCCACCAGCCTGGCTTTGAAAGTCGTGATCATTCCATCCGCCCCTTTCTTTCTTTTGTATACCCATTTGCACCCTAAGGCCCTAAAGTCATTCGGCAAATCAGTCTTCTGGTATACATCCATAGCAGTTATGGATTCAATTTCAGAATCCATGGCGACACGCCATTTTGCAACATCCTTGTCCTGCACTGCCTCTTCGTAAGTCAGTGGGTTAGAGTCCTCATGTCCGTCTTCCAGGCTCAAGTCCGAAGACTCACCCACGAACATGTACCTTTTCGGTTGGAAAATAACTCTCCCACTACGACGAGGCATCGGTGCCGTGTCAGTAGTAGGTGCAGTGACTTGTGGTCCTGCACCTTGCACTGAAGAACGTGTCTGTGGTGTTGTACCTCTCACAGGTGCACCCACATTTACACATTCCCCTTCCCTTGGAATTGCATTCTTGTTCTCAATTTCTTGAAGAACGATATCACTCCTTGACCTATGATTACTCACATACTCGTGCTCCAAGAATCTAGCGTTGGTGCTGATAAGTTCATTATTTCACTCACTTATCTATATTATTTTCCTACTATTTTATGTAGTTTTATTGAGTTTATATATATATTTTATGCATGATTTCAATATTAGGTGGTTTTAGGTGTGTTTTGATGTTTATGCAGGTTTTTAGGCCTAAACTCATGAGAAAACCGTTCCGAAAGCAGTGACGTGTAAGAGTAGCAGTGAAGAGTTTTTCCACAATAGGACTTTGGGCTATTGGTGCATATCAATGGATGATGCTTTGAGTTAGCTCTCCAACGCAACTAGAATCGGGTCAATCGGAGTTCGGGAGAGGAAGTTATGGCCAAAACCGTGAGACCGCACAGAAGGGGCGAGAAGCTGCGTCGACAGACGCCAATCAGCATCTATCGACGGCAATTTGGAAGCCACATCGATCGACGGGGATGCCTCGTCGATCGACGCGGACCTCCTGGCGCGGGAGAATGGCTGAATTTGAGATTTTTCATATCTTTAGCCCTAGATTTGATTTGATACACCTCCACCTCTATATATAACTTTGTAAATTCGATTTTTCAGAACCCCCACTCATTCCCAATCGTGCTTCATTCTAGATTTCAGATTTTGAGAGATTCCAAGAGTTTTTAGAGTTTTATGTTTGAAGACAAGTTCCTGCGGGAAGATTTTCGGATTACAATTTTTATGCAATTCAGGCCTTATTTTTCCATGATGAATATTACCTTGAATATGTGTAACTAAATCCTTTCTCAGATTCTAGGGTTTCGAACTATCAATGTATGCTTGTTATGATTAATTAAATTATTTTCCCCTTCCCTTCGTAGTTTGTGAAATCTGTGCTTATTCATAATCTTGATTTGTTGGCCACATCTTAGGATTATCTAGTTGATTACTTGAGACGTAGTGTGATAGTTTTCAATGGAAAGAGATTTTCACAATATAATCTGATTTCTTGTCGTAACTGAAGGAGATTGATTGTAGGAATAAATCTGTAGATCTTTGGA
This sequence comes from Plectranthus barbatus, assembly GCA_026898455.1. Lineage (NCBI taxonomy): Eukaryota > Viridiplantae > Streptophyta > Magnoliopsida > Lamiales > Lamiaceae > Plectranthus > Plectranthus barbatus. The sequence goes on along the minus strand of JAPKLW010001386.1, from coordinate 173,870 downwards.
GTTAGTTAATTTATCTTGAGACCAAGCGGAGATAGGTAATTAATTAATCTACTTTACGAATTGTCCAACAAAGAAGTTCGTAATACTTTTCTGATGTTTCACTACGAAGAGGAATTAAAATTGGGAATTAATCAATTCATTCATACATGTCATACTTGATAGGTAGATATCCCTGGAATCTGTACTTCTCTTATTTGACTTCAAAAGCTTTTCAATTTCCGTTTAATTTTCATTAGCAAGTTTTACGATTTCCAAAACAACAACAAAACTTTTTATCTGATTTTCCTAACCAGTATTTTAAGAACGTCTGATTTAGTATTTAGGATTTTTCGTTGTTTCATTCCCCTGGATCGATAACCTTAGGGTTTACAAATTTATTTGCCACTATTTCTATAATTAATCTGTAGAAATTACAGTGATCAGGTGCTAACAACGACTCTTTGACTCTCAGGACAGTAAAAGTAACCACCTTTCGTTTGCCTGGGATACCCTATGAACAACATTACTTTTGACCTGCTTTCTAACTTATCAGGTTCCTTCGACAGTACGTGTGCCGAACAGCCCCATACTCTAAACTTGCACAAACTAGGTTTGTGACCAAGGAAGAGCTCAGAAGGTGTCTTAGGAACTGATTTAGAAGGCACCACATTAAGCACGCAAGCTGTTGTTTCCAATGCGTTGCCCCAAAACGAAATTGGAAAGTTTGCATAACTCATCATTGATCTTACCATCTCTAGAAGAGTCCTATTTCTTCTTTCAGCAACACCGTTTTGCTGGGGAGTACCCGGTGCAGTCCACTGGGATGTAATCCCTTTTTCTGACAAATATTGCAGGAACTTGTTACCGAGGTATTCGCCACCGCGGTCAGATCGCAGTGACTTGGTAGTTTTCCCGACCTTCTTTTCTACCTCAGCCTTGAACTCTTTGAATTTCTCAAAGCATTCAAACTTGTAGCGAAGCAGGTAAACGTATCCGTACCTTGAGTAGTCGTCAATGAAAGTGACGAAGTACTCATACCCTCTACGAGCCTGCGTGGACATCGATCCACATAAGTCAGAATGGATCAATTCCAACACTTCCTCTGCTCGGGACTGACTAGCCTTGAAAGGCCTAGTTGACATCTTGCCCTCGATGCAGGATTCGCAGACTTGATAAGGTACAGCCCGGACTAGGTCCAATGTACCATCATCTGCAAGTCTCAAAATCCGCTTCAAGCTGATGTGACCCAGTCTCAAGTGCCAGAGATATGTAAGATCCTCATCAGAAGAAGTTTTCTCTTTCTAGGATGATCAATTACAATTGAATTACATGCAATACTTAAGGACATATTTGATCGAAGTAACTTAGAGATTGTAAATCAACATACCATAATGGACAACATTGTTATTACTAATGATAAAATCATAAATAACAAATATCCATAAAAGTTGATGAAATTTGTCCTGCCGATAAACCACGGCCCACATATAAATTCTCAAATGTACTTTAATTCATCAAAACATAAGGAAAAGAAAACTCCATGAAGCTCCGTCATAAAACGTTGCCTTCATCCAGTTTGGTATCTTCTTGCCATCACTCACCAGCCTTGTCGGCACGGTCCCCTGCAAAGTACAACAACTTGATCAACAAGTCAGCGCTTACAGCTCTTGGAAGAGCAACGCCGCACTCTAATCATGCTTCAGTTATACATGCAAATGGCATACCCTTTCTGGCCTTGTCGGGCTGACAATCTTTCCTCCAATGTCCTTTCTTACCACACCTGAAAACACTTGTCCCTCGAAGTTTCCGCCATAGGCTTATCAACAGCTCCCACGTCCTTCGCAGTTACCTTTCTAGCCTTCTTCTTAATTGCTCTTTTCGGCTTCATACCTTTCGATGCAGCAGAGTGATTACCAGAAGTGGCTAAGGCAACCTTATGAGGATTCATAACTGATTCCGTTGCCATCAAGTCATTTAGCAACTCGTTAAGAGTATACTCCTTCTTGTTCATGACAACAATCAGTCTGAAACTCTCAAAGGATTTGGGTAGAGAGTTCAGTATGATATCGACCTTAGCCTCAGCGTCGATACCTCCACTGCGCACAGTTAGTTCATCCATGAGGTGAGTCATGGAAACTACGTGCTCTCTCACTCGTTGTAATAGTCTACTTCCTCTTGCGAGGATTCAATAGTAGGCACTTATAGGACAAAGTACTTTGTAGAACGAATATGTGTTCTTCAGCAATCAGGATGTATTCAAGGTTGCGTTTCTATTCCAGGAAATTTGGACCAGTTAGAGAATTTTGTGCGAGAATATTGATGACAATAGACATAGACATATCCGAAACAATAAAATTCTTAAATAAAAACATACATGTAGAACTTCGAAAACAAATGCATTGAAAACCTTTTAATAAATCAAATACAAATGTTTTCCACTAATTGCCCAAGAGTTCCCACCGCAAGCTACACTCGTAGACGTTTACGATGTAACCCTCAACCAGAACTGCGGGTTTTAAGCCCCAATCCATTTAATTTCACTACCATGTCAGGATGCTTTTGACACTAGAAATTAATAATTAGTGAAAACCTTAGACCAAGCCATCTCTCAAGAACAGGGATGCAATTCTTGCATTATATTCTAAGATGCTTCTAAGCAATTAACCACAAATTTAACTCCGGCCAAAAGAGACAGTTTAGCATGGCACGTAACCATACCGCACAGCCCTTAAAGCTTTTGTTATCTATAATTTAAATCAATCCTAGAATACTTGTGAAAGAGGTCTACGCAAGCTACACTCGTAGACGTTTACGCAAAGCCCTCCCACTATTCACATGATTTAAATTGTTTGTCTAGAAATCCCAACAACTGTACCCATGCACCTCCGGGAACTAGCAAGCTACACTCGTAGATGTTTACTAGAACGAGAGATACACTTACAGCCTAGGACCGCTTTGTGGAGGTCTATTGATTTTAATTAAAAAATCTGCTTAATATTTTTCTTTTAAAAGATTTCTTTATGCGCACACATAATTTCTTTGTCATTATATTTTCCAAATTTTTGCATGTAATTAAACAAGCCCAAAAATTCCCAAAATATAATCCAACAAAAGAAATTAATCACATAAGCATGCTTGAAAAGCTGTAAATAATAAAAGCGATAAATCATGTTTTTCCTATTATCTACACATGCTTAATTGCGCACATAAATAAATCACATATCATACGAGGATAATTAAGGCAAACAAAAATTCCTCGTGGCCCCACAAAATAAAAAATAATATCTATCTATTACAAATTTGAATTTTGAATTAATTTGGATAAATCCAAATCTTTTCAAATCTTCCAAATCTTCAAGGGCCTTCAAATCTGGATACACCAAATCTTTTGGATTTTTAGGCCTTTGTGATCCGATGATTTGCCCTAACCCTAATACAAACCCTAGGGTTTACACAGGATTGTGCAAACCACCAAAACACGAGCCACTGCGATGGGACGGCAGCAGCTGACGACAGCCGAAGCCGCCGCCGCCGCCAGGCTTGCCACCGGCCAGCGCCGCGCGCTGCTGCCGTGCCGCACCCACGCTGCCTCGCGCGCTGCTGCCGTGCCACGCCCGCGCTGCCTCGCGCGCGCGCAGGCCGCGCGCCGGACGCCCCGGCCGCGCGCCTACCGCGCTGCCGCTGCCGTCCGCCGTGCACGCGCGCACGGCCTCCTGCCACTGCCGTGCACCGCCCTTCGTCGGTTCTGTCTTCGTTCTTCGTCCTCGACCCGTCCAAATTAAATTTGAAAAATTATAGAAAACTATTCTAATTACAATTTTCAAATCTACACTAATCACAGATTTTCTTGTGATTTTACAAAAACAATTCAGCCCTACACGGATAAACCACCGCGGGCTGAATCAACGGGTTGCCACGAGGAACAAAAACCAACATCCACAAAATAAGAAATTCATACAGGCATATTGATAAGCTCGTATTTCGCCTCACTTATCACGTTGTTTTCTTATTGTTTTATTGCATTTATTTGAGTTTTTAGTTAATAATCGAGCATGAAGTGTTTATAGGGATATTATGCTTGTCATGGTAATATTTTGCAGGTTTTAGGCCAAATTCAAGGGAAACCCGTACCGAAAGCAGCAGATGTTCAAAGGAACAGTCACGATTTCTTCCACAGATGGAATCTGAGCTAATGGAGCACATGGATGCAAAGATCTTCGAGTTAGCTTTCCAACGCAACTGGAATCGGGTCAATCGGAGTTCGGGAGTGAAAGTTATGGCCAAAACCGTGAGACTGCGCAGAGGAATGTTTCTGTGTCGAGCGACAGAAATTGTGTCGACCGAAATGAAATCCTGTCGACCGACAGGAACTGTGTCGAGCGACACGCGCACCGGAAAGGCAGTTTTTGGCCCAGTTTGGAGATTTTTCCTTCCCAAATCATTACCTTTTGAAGATATACTTTCTCCCCCTATAAATATGACTTATTAGGCTCGAAAATTAATTCACCTCTTTACCTTTAGTTTTCAGTTTTCAACTTTATTTTTCAGCATTATACACTTTAATTCCTAGTACTCTTTATTTTATTGTTGCAATTGGATTCAAGTACTTCAAGATTCCTATTGTTTTAATGATTCAAGTAAGTTTCTTTACATCTTTTGCAATGTTTATTTCAGTTATGTTAGGCTAGAACCCTTAACAGGTTCTAGGGTTTTCTCCATCCTTTTCAATATGTGTTAATTCAATTAAATCCAACCCTTAATTAATTGGTTCAAATTCTATGGTTTTGATTTTAAAATCTATTTTCAATTGAAGGATCGAGAGATGAAAATTGGATTAGGTTTATAGTTATTAATTTGAGACCGAGAGGAGATAATTAATAATAGGAAAATAGAATTTTGATACAACT
>JAPKLW010001386.1:87881-168974 GCA_026898455.1 Plectranthus barbatus | reverse complement strand
CCGAGAGGAGATAATTAATAATAGGAAAATAGAATTTTGATACAACTGTTTTCTGTCTCAAAAGGAAGAATTAGTTGTAGGATTTTCAAATCTGTATCTTTATCGAAATTGACTAGTTTGTGTTATTGAGGCCGAGAGGTAAAATTCACTTTCTAGTAATTTAGGATTTAATTGCCCAACAAAGGAATTAATTCCAATTTATCAGATTTCCCACCTTGATGATTATTTTGGGTTTGGATTGATTGTTTATACATGTTGGATTGGATTGGTTGATTTCCCTAGAATCTGTGATTTTTATTATTAAATTTTATTCCCAAGTTAATTTCTATTTTGAAAAACAAAACCCTCTTCTGAAAATTGGTTCACTTAAACAAAGAATTGATAAACTGTGTCCAGTACATGAGATGATTTCGTCGCACTATCCCTGTGGGTTCGACATACCTTCGGGTTTATAAATTTATTTGCTGCTGTATTTTATGGTTATCAATCGAATTTAATTATGAACAACAGAGCCATAAATCAGAAGCCTGGCTCTGATACCAATTGTAGGGTTTTACCGTGAACCGAATCACCAAAACCAATTTGAACCGGATCGATTTATGGTTATTGCACATAATTAAAATTCTCAGAACCCTAGCATGCTCCTATGAATTTAATACAAAGATTTGTGGATTTAGGGTTTATCGTAACTCCGTCGAGTCTGAACCGATCTTTCGCGTTTGAATTCCAAATCTCAATTCAACCACGCAGTTCTGTCTTCGTTCTTCGTCCTCGACCCGTCCAAATTAAATTTGAAAAATTATAGAAAACTATTCTAATTACAATTTTCAAATCTACACTAATCACGGATTTTCTTGAGATTTTACAAAAACAATTCAGCCCTACACGGATAAACCACCGCGGGCTGAATCAACGGGTTGCCACGACGAACAAAAACCATCATCCACAAAATAAGAAATTCATACAGGCATATCGAATTTAATTATGAACAACAGAGCCATAAATCAGAAGCCTGACTCTGATACCAATTGTAGGGTTTTACCGTGAACCGAATCACCAAAACCAATTTGAACCGGATCGATTTATGGTTATTGCACATAATTAAAATTCTCAGAACCCTAGCATGCTCCTATGAATTTAATACAAAGATTTGTGGATTTAGGGTTTACCGTAACTCCATCGAGTCTGAACCGATCTTTCGCGTTTGAATTCCAAATCTCAATTCAACCACGCGATTCGAATTGATCTGCGAAAGTAGAAATTAGAAATCTAATTTCTAAGAATAAATTCGAAAAACAAAAGGAGAAGAAAAGAAAAATTTGTTCTCCAGATTAGATCTTCAGGGCTGTGGCCCAATGCTGTTCAGATCTACTACTGGTGAGGGCTCCGTAGATCTGTATACTGAGCAGGACCAGAATCGAAATTTTCCTCCCTCTTCTCCCAAAATCGGCGCCTCCCTCTCTCTAGGTTTAGTGTATTTCAACTGTCTTACAACTTATGAGAGAGAACTGTCTATTTATAGACCTAGGGTTGGAAACCCTAATGGGCCATTTTAGGCTCAATTCAGCATATTTAATTGGGCCAGTCCTGGGACCTAATCCAAATATTAAAGTGGGCCTATAGATTAATTAATTCCCATGTCCACAACCCAGGACACAATTAATTAATTAATATTAATTCTTTTTCACCACAGAATTAATACTGACCTACCCCTTTATTACCACGTAATGAGAACGGGCTGCATTAATTGAGAATCCCCATATTTAAGGTTACCGGACATCCATTAATTAATTGGAGCCTCTGACAAGCTCTAACTACAATTAATTAATATCTTATTATTCTTGAGTAGTACCACTCAAACCTTATCACTCGTGCCTGAACTTAATCAGCCTGCAGGACTTTGGCACGATGAATGTTATTGAGCTCCTCAGGGAATGTCCCCATCTTATTACTCGGATATGGTTACCTAAGTTCAGTCTCAGGCGGTACTACACGAACTGCTATTACCCAAGATGTGGATATACGAGCACGTTACTTAAGCTCTCCACCATGGCAAGTCAAAGCAACAGTCAACCCGTGCAAACCCCTGAACCTTCGTTAGGGTTTGGACTCAATCAATATAACGAGATCTTGTATTCGCTGATGTCAGACAGACGAATACATCTCACTGCGGTCCATCAATACGCCACCTCTGCGTACCAGCATGTCAAGTAACCAAGACAGACTACTTATTCCGACAATGCTGCAGCCATCCGGACAGACGTATCCTCATACGCTGTCTCGGCTGTGATCAGGTTTATGTCTCACTAGGTCAAGTGATCATACTGTCTTCTGCGATCTACAACACACCGTATTATCGTCCCTATCGGTGAGACAAGAGGATACCATTGTTCATACATGTAAGATTGTTAACAGATAGGAGAAATAAACCGTTGTATACTCATTGTAATAAATGCTTTCAGTATACAAAACCCATCAGTGTTACATCGAGAAAGGAATTTTTATAAGTGTTGAAACTGAAGCAATTTTGCGACGGTATCAGAGCATGGCATCACGAAGATATCAGTTGTCTCATTCTTCTAGTAACTAAGTAAGTATCAAATTTATTTGTCGTGCATTATAATTAGTAAAAAAACCATTTTAATTATTTTAAGTTAATTTTTTTATATTATGTAGGCACTACAACGGCACAGCCCCCACGACGAGCAGATCCTGGATTTGCCCCTGTATATATTAGTTTGTTCCTACACGATGCACAAAACATATAAATTACTATTAAATTATATTAATTCAATTTATTATGTGATATATGTAGCAGCGAAAAACATAAAACTCGATTAAATTTAGTACAAATTTTAAATTTCTTAATTGTGTTGGAGATTAAGTATCGAATTATTTAAATAATCTTGATTGATTTATCTTTTTATTTGTTTTTCTCATCTCGCTTTACATTCACACTTCATTTCATCACCATTAATTATGTCTCATATTTTCAAGCATTTGACTATTGTGTGATTATGTCTTCTCATTTGCATCTTGCTCTTATCAATATGGGTAATATTAACATGTTTATTTTCACTCAAACAAATATATAGAACATGTTAAATTATTTTGAAATTGTAAAAAAATTATAGATTTATATTTATTTACTATTCACTTGTTGGGAATTTAGGATATAAATTTCCTTACCTTTTTATATTTTGATGTGTCAAACATGTATAGAAATCACCGTAGGAAGTGTCTCTAGATTAGCTTAGTAGATACAAACTTGTAATGCTCACTTAGGATGTTTATCTTGTTGTAAAGAAGCTGATCAAGTCAAATTGGGCTTGCGATCGAAGCTGACAGTTTGATCATCGTGAAGACAAGAAGAGACTTAGACTCAGGCATGAACTGGCAGATTGACGACCACTTCAGCCTGAAGCTCACCACTCAGATAAACTGGTAGATATCACCAGCTTGGATCATCACCAGTTTATCAAGTCGAGTTTCATCTCACAAGTAGAGACAAAGAAGACAAGCCAAAGGAATCGCAAAGACTCAGACTTAAGAGAAATGAGATTCTTTAAAGTCCAAAATTCAAACATCCAATTTCAGATTCCTCAAACTGGCGAGTTGTTCTGACATACTGTAGGATTTCAACACTTTGTGTTAGAAAAGGACGGAGCAGGTGCGGCAGAGCAGGAAAAAACATCTATCTCCATCAGATTAGAGACTCAACGTGATACGATCCTCGCCGGAAGGATAAAAATCATAGCCCAGGATCAAGAGTTGATGCGACGCATTAAATGACACGAACTGAACTGGAACGGAAAACAATGATAAGATGGATGTCCAACAACCCTAATTCAACCCTTCAAATGATGTATTCCAAACGAATCTCATATACGCCCCAAGAAGCTGAAGAACTATTAGGATTCTTTTTTAGAGAATTCCTTCCTTACTTTTTGATGTTTTGGTAGGTCAAAGATTGTAAGCCATCTTAGTCAGTTTTTCCAGTTTCTAGAGTTCTAAACTGTAATCCTTGTACAGGATTAAATTGAGTTATAATAGAACTTAGGTTGAAGATCGAGCAAAGGAGAATGCTCGAGAACCGACTATCATCACGCCTAGCCTTGACCTAAAATTGTGTTGGAGCACTTAATTTCAGGGTCCTACCATACTGAGAAGGAGAAGTCAATATGAGGGCTTTCCTGAACTGACTAAGGGGAAGTCAGTTCAAGGGGTTTCCATACTGATAAGGATAAAGCTGTATGAGGGCGTTTTCCATACTGACTATGGTTAGTTAGTATGAGGGTTTACCATACTGACCCTGGGAAGTCAGTACGAGGGCAAAGATGTAGTGACTTTTAATAGTCGGTATCAAAGCCTCTACCTTTAAACAATGAGCATTTCAAAAGATATTGAAGCTTAGTCAAACTCAAGCATTCAACCATGCCCAAGTCAGTACGAGGTTATCCAAACTGGGATTCCTCGGGCTAAAAAGAAGTCTGGCATAAAGTTAGTGTAACGTACACTAACGATGCAGAGCAGAGCAGAAAGGAGGCCTAAGACATGGGCTACGATTGGACAACATAATCCATGAGTCTAACATCTGGATTTATGAGTCTAACGGATAGAAATTGAAATTTTCGTGCTAAACTCTCTGAGTTTCCGTGTTTTCCAACATGAGACTTGAGTCTTCGAACCAAGTTATCGACCGTGCTAACTTCTCCTAGCAAGAGGCTGAAGCTTTAAGCTGAAGCTCTTCTTGGTAAATATATATTTATGAGATATATTCATAACAGTCAGTTTCCTAGTCTGGGATTTTGATTCTCACGGGAGTATGCCAACCACCTGAGTTCTTGGAAGAACATGTAAACATCCAACCATCGGGAAGGAGGCTGCGGGGTGCGTCCCCACTTCAACCTGAAGACCGAGTCTGCAAGGAGATCCTAGGCAAGTGCCACAACTGACTGGAGGACGGAGGTGCCATCGGACTGTGTATAGATCGTAAGGAGCCTTGTATTAACTTATTGAATTATCCAGACCTTGGGTCTGAAGAGTCGATGTAGGATATTGAGATCCGAACCACTATAAGTCATGTGTGTTCTTTACAGTTTTCTTTACTTATTGCTCTGTTTTTTGTTTCACAAACTGATTTTGAAACCTTGAATACCTCTAAGTATTGAAGAGTATATACTGTGAAACTGACTTAACCAGAACAAGACTAAGCTTAAGTTCTTTCAATGGATGGTGTCTCCTACACCTTCAAACCTACATTCATTTGCTTCAAATAAACCTAAGGGTATGAGATTTCTTTGAATCTCTGGGATGTATGTGACATCCTTCAACACTTTGAATTCACTCGTATGGTTATGGATTTTGATTGTTCCAATACCTTGTACCCTAAAAGTATTGTTGTTTCTCAATTTCACTGTGGCTATCTTAGATTTCTTTAAATCCATAAACTAGTCAGGACGTGGGCACATATGAAAATAACACCCTGAATCCAATGTCCACCCATCACTTCCTTCTACTTCACAGATGTTGAGAACCTCATCTTGTTGTACATTCATTAACTTTACAGTGTTAGGCCCTTGGTTGGACTTATTCTTCAAGTTCAATACATCACAATATTTTATGAGGTATCCTTGCTTCTTAAAGTAGTGGCATATCCTAGTCTCAGAGGAAATTTGATTTTGCCTTAATTCTTGTGAGTGATTATACATACCTCTTGTTCCTTTTTATAAAGTTAGCTGGCTTTCCGTCCTTTCTATAGGCTCTTTGTTGCTTATCATAGAAGTTACTCTTTCGTGAATAAGCTTGTTTCTTTATGTTTGGTTTAGCATAATTCCTTTTTGCAAACAAGCCTACCCCTGAGGGGTCAATAATAACTGAATTAAACAGCTTTTCAAGTTCATTACTCTTAATTGCAAATTGCACCTCTTCTAAAGTTATAGAATCAACACGGCCATATGCTATAGCATCTTCAGATTACTGTAGGAGTTAGGAAGTGCATTTAAAAGGGATAGCCTTGTCTTCATCTTCTTCAATGCAATGTTCTCAAGATGATATACTGCTTTATTGAACTCATCAAGCTGATCTAATAAAGTTTCTTATAAGAATTTACATGAATAAAGCATTTGTTTCATTTAAAGTCTATTCGCAAAGGACTTTAACATATATAGGGTTTCCAATTTCTTCCACACTTCCAAGGCTGATTTTTCTTTGAAGACTTGCATCAAAATCTTGTCATCTAAACTAATAAAGATGGTGGGTGTTCTTTGCCTTGTTGAGTAATCTTTTCTTCTGCACCTTGGTAATTCATACTTAAAAGCCTCGTTCTCATCCTCCTACACATTCATCCAGGTCTTGTTGTGTCAAGATAGCCAACATCTTGACCTTTTATGACCAAAATCATTTTTTCCAATAAATCTATCAATATCGTATCTAGCAGATTCCATCCCTTCGAACCCTGAAATCTTCTATGAACAATGACTACTAATTTGGGGCAAAACTAACGGAAAGTCCTCAAGATTACATCTCACACAGCCAAAGAAACACCAAGGTGCATAAGTATCAATCAACACCACTCAATGTAGTCAATCAAGAAGTTCCACACTTCTGAAATAACACTAGAATCTGAATTCAGATTTGGGGGGTAAAAATAAGAACCTAGGATGGCAGGATTCTTATACCTCAAGGCAAGGAGAATGCCCGTCTTCACACCTTTTAAAATCCAGAAGGTCACACCAAAATCCACTAGAAATCTTGCAATTTTACGATTCTCACAGACAACGCCACTTGATATGAATGCAATATACAAACCAAACAAATACATAGAGATCAAGTTGCAGAATTTAAATCTCAAAATCAAACAAATGAACTAAAAGATTTAACATGATTCGGTATAAATGCCCACGGGGTGAAAAAGTGTATCTTATTGATGAATTTGTGTTTAGAAATTTCTCTCAGGTCTCAAGAACTTCCTCTCAACAATGAAGAAAACTCTCTCTCTGTGTGTCTCTCTCTCTCTTTCCGCAAAACTAAAAATGTCGAGCTAAGAAGAAGATGAAATTAACTCAACTCTTAGACTACCCACTATCATAACCTCAACAATCCAATACAACCCAACTTTTTAAATTTCTCTCTCCTCCACATATACAACCCACAACCTAATTCAATTTTCATTCACTACAATAAATTTCAACAACCTACAATCTATTTTATTTTTACTTTATTTTATTTCTATATATTATTTATATTAATTTTAATTCAATTTTTATAAATCTACAAAATATAGAAAAATACGATTTAAATTAATAAATACAATTAAAAGATATTATAAATAGAATGACTATTAATGAAAAAGTGCAAATTACATAACTAAACCGAATTTGAAATACATTGATGAAATATTATATTACTGCAAATACAATAGAAGTGAAAATCACAAATTAATTATGAGCTCCGAATTTTTGCCATATGTGCTCAATCAAGTTGTTTTTAAGGTCATGATGAGCTTCTCTATTGCAAAGTTGATCCCTATTAGTCATATAGGAGGCTAAACTTGAAATTCGTTGTGTAGAGTAGTTTGACGATCCAACTTCTTCTGGTTGTACTCCTTTAGGTATATCCATAAGAAATTCAGTGAGATCATAATAGTTTTGGTATGTCTCTCTTTCATCCTCTACTATAATATTGTGCATAATGATACAAGCCATCATTATTTTTCCCATCAAGTCTTTGTCCCAAACAAGACATGGACGTTGAAGAAATGCAAAATGAGCTTGTAGAACTCCAAATGCTCGTTCGACATCTTTTCTGGCGGACTCCTGGTGTTGAGCGAATAACTTGTGTTTTCTGAGCTGTGGAGCAATAATTGACTTGACAAATGCAGTCCATGAATGATATATGCCATCAGTTAGATAATATGCTCTATCATTTTTACGACCATTTACTATGTAACTAATTTTTGGTGTTCGACCTTCTAATACATCACTAAAAACAAGAGATCGATGCAGTACATTAATATCATTGCACGAACCTGTTGTTCCAAAAAATGCATGCCATATCCATAAATCATATGATGCAACAACTTCCAAAATAATTGTTGCTTTTCCACTTCTCCCTGCATATTGTCCAGCCCATGCATTCGGACAATTTTTCCATTCCCAATGCATGCAGTCTATACTACCAATCATACCTGGAAAACCACGTTGTTCCCCCACATGGAGTAGTCTCGCCATATCCTGTTCATTAGGCCTTCGAAGATAGGTTTCACCGAAGAAAGAAAGAACACCCTCCATGAAATGTATAAGCGTGCGCCTGGTCATAGTTTCACTCATGCGTATGTATTCATCAACAACATCAAATGATGACCCATATGCTAAAACCCTTATAGCTCCGGTGCATTTTTGTAGAGGCGAAAGACCTTGCCTTCCAGTGGCGTTACACCTCTATTGAAAAAATTCATCATTGGCAATGATGGTATCAACTATACGAAGGAATACTCATTTTCACATGCAAAATCTACGTCGGAACATCTCTGGGGTGTAGGTTGGCCTCTCCACAAAGTAGTCATTCATCAAACGCTCCTCACCGACCTCGCGTTCTCTATTGATATACCTCCTTCTGGTTGTAGGCCTTGAAGAACCTCCTTCTGATTGTAGGCCTTGTAGGGTTATGATCACATTCTCAATCATTGTATCAATTTGATTGTTTTGTTGATGATCTTGTTCTTCCCATTCATCTAATTCGGGAATAAACTCTGAATCAGAGCTTGAATCAGATTCTGAAGAGTTTTCATTGAGAGATATTTTATGAAGTATGAGAGTAAAGAAAGAATAATGAAAGAGCTAAAAAATTTCGTATATTTTCAACTTTAATGCACATGGTGGATATATATAAGATGAATTGAAAGGTTGTATTAGAAATAACATTGGATTTCTCCACTGCAATAAATGAGATGAATTGAAGTGACATAAATTGTGTATTGCATTAGATTCCTCCACTAGCAATAGTGGAGATGATTTGAAGTGACAAAATAGTGGCATTGGATTCCTCCATTAGCAATAGGGGAGATGATTTGAAGTGACAAAATTGTAGCATGTGTTGGACTCCTCCACTAGCATAGTGGAGATGAATTAAGGTGACAAAATAGTGCCATTGGATTCCTCCACTAGCAATAATGGAGATGATTTGAAGTGACAAAACTTGAAAATAGATAAACACAGAGATACATAAAACAAAAAAGACATAGAAATACATCAAAACAGATAATACATAATTTGAAAAATACATAGAAATACATGAAAACAGAGAAATACAGAAAGTAAAAAATACATAGAAATACATGAAAAAACATAAAAATTAGTCAAAATTGCATAAACTAAAATTACATTCAAATAAAGTACATTCATTTCCCACGCAGTTCCTTAATCAGTTGCTCTGCTGCTGGAGTTAAATGGTCTTTTGCCAACAGTGTATTCAACAATTGCTTGTTCATCTTTTTATCTGATGCCAACATCTTTTCACGTTCAAACTCAATTTTAGTAGTTTCCACACTTTTGAATACTTCCACTTCGTTGTCCTTAAAGAGTCTTAAGGCATGGATCTGTGCAACAAATTCATTCGATAAATCAGAAGTTGATGTCTTACCTTTTCCTTTTTTTTCGTTTTATCTCTACCCATAGGACGAGAAATAGTGGAACGTCTAGTCGAAGGGGTTTGGGAAGGTGTAGAATACTCCGCAGCTTCAGAAGTCTTTGCTCTTTTGGAGCTCCCACCACTTTCTTCATTGTTATCCTCCTCATCTTCAGCAACAAAACGTCTTTTAAGAATAGATGATGAATTCCACTTTGGATGTTTACACATAACTTCATTAAAGACAGTTATGTAACTTGGTGCCACCTGCTTCGTAAATGGTATGAGCTTCTTTCTCAACATATTTTTCGCTCATTTGACTCTTCTTTCGAGCAGCGGCTTCACTACAAGCAGCCAACCATTTACATGCATTTTCATTGAGCCTTTTATAACGACATTTCATCGGTTCGATGGTTCTTTCACTGAGCTCATCCGGATTTTCGGTTTGCTGCTCATGATACATTTTGTGTACACGTGCCCATAATGAAGCTCCCTTCTGATTTTTGCCACAAATGCTATCTTCACTTATAATGATCCATGATGACATAAGTGTTATATCTTCTTTCACGCACCAAACATTTTTTGCCCCCTTTTTATTTGAACGTTGAGTATCTTCAAACAAATTGCGGGGAATATTTTATGATACGGGAAAATCTTGGGATACAGGAATTTGAGAGAAATTTGGAGAAAAACTAGGATATTGAGAATTTGAGAATTGTTGAAAATTCTGATATGGTGCAAAGTTTGGATAATTTTGGAAGTTTTGATAATTTTGTGAGTTGGGATAGCCTTCGGAATTCGGATAATTGTGGGAGGTTGGATAATTTTAAGGGTTGAAGAAATAATTTAAATGATTTGGATCCATAAGATTGAAAATTTTAAGAAGTAATGCAAGAAATAGAAGATATTTGGTTTGTTTGTGAAAATATATCAATATTTGGTTCTATTTATAGAGAAAAAAAGGATAAATTTTGATATAAATTTTACATATTTTTTATAAATTATATGTATTTTTTGTAATTTAAAATTAAATTATATTAATATATAATTATCCAACCAAAAATTGCCATGGCAATTTCTGTTTCTGATTGGACAACATTTATGTTGCAGGAGGTTGCAGACACCAATGGATTGTTCATGCTTTCTTCTTTTTTCTTTCCACCTCACCCTCCACTTCACCCCACAACCCAATCTGAATATAATACGTGTTATTGGGACAAGAACTCACAAAATATAAATGACACTCTCATAAAAAAAAATACAACTTTTGCAGGCATAACACTACTCTTAAATTTCTTCTTCCAGACATCACCATCGACCTCAACACAGCATACCTCCATTAATACACAACATGCATTCAAGCTCAACAAAGTAGATGTTCAAAGTAGTGAACCGACAAGTGATACTTCATAAATAGTTGAGTTTCTAGCAATTGATTTTTAATGATGAATTTCGTATATTAAACGATTCTTTCGCTAAATGCAATTCATGAAGAGATTATAATTGTTATGAGCAGTTCGAATGTTATAAGATAAACGTTTGTCTCAATATTGTATTATACTCCAAGTAAACTGATAATTGATACTTTAGTTTATCCAATTTTTATAGTTCAATTTACGACTTTGTTCGAACATATAGTGGATAAGTTGACCACGGAATCTCTTTATTTCCACTGTAGGTTGGATTGAATGTAAGCAACATTCTACCCAATTTATAACACTGGATCTAAAACATTAATAAAATTACATATTTGTAAGTGTGGGAAAATGCTCTTCTCCGGCAACGGCAATCATATTGGCTTGGGACGAAACTCAATCCCTTGAACAATGAGGCCAGATTTCCAGTTAACGCCATCGATGCCCAACAACTTCACCTCCACATCTCCATCATCTCCACCATCATTGTAGAAGCTTCCCATCTCCACCTCCATCCATCCATCGCCTCGCATCGCCGCTCGTTGTCCAGATCCGTCCCCCAGTTGCAGGTGCAGCAGCCCAACTCCTCTTACATCCCTGTTCATCACATTCTCATCCAGGAACCTCACGAATGCATTTGCTGACTCCAGTCCGTAACAGCACTCCTCATCCAACTTGAACACAAGATAAGCTCCGTAGATGGTTTTCCACGACAGAAGCCGCGTGTTTATGCCTCCTTTAATTTCAAGCCAGCACACAGACTTCAGCTGAGCCACCTCTGAGAATCTGCAGATCACCATTAGTGGCGGTCTACGAGTGCACATGGTCCTCCGAGTGAGGGGGCACCATTTTAAATATATTACTAGTATTATGCTATTGATTTATATAAACACAAGTTTTAAAAAAAACTAACAAAAGATAAAACAAAAACTTAAATTTTAGCCTAAGTTTTAACAATTAATAACATAAATTCAGTTGATGAAGTGACCTTGAATCCGGATGGGTTGTCCACTCCCAGTACCCTGATGTATCATCAAGCCACGTAATCCACAACCCTCTCGCTCCTACCATGTAACACTTGTTCCCACTTGTCTCTTCAAGACAAAAGCTCTGACAATGCAGTTAAAATGTAATCCATTCACTTTTGTTTCCTCTAAATCTGTTCTATAAATGCACTTTATCACCTGTGATGTGATTTAAAACTGGTGCAGAATAATTCCTAAATATCAAATAAATCACACGATCGAACACAAATTTAAAATAAAATAAAATAAATAAAAAAAACCAAGAAGACCTCATAATAAGTAACTTTCATTCAATAGTATGTATATATATATATATATATATATACATACCAATTTACCACCATCGAGGAGAACTGGAGAGTGGCAAAGGCTCATGTAGAGCTCCTTCTTGGTGGCGTACGTTACCGGAGATACTGCCCTTGACAAAATCTCGGGCAAATCTGACGGCAGAAGTCGATCCCAAACAGAGACTGATTTATCGGCAGATTCGAAACAGTTTGAGATCACTATAAATATTGAGCATCCCATCCGCGAAGTAAGAGACAAGCACTGACCCATCTGGACAAAGTATCCTCCTAAATCCTTTGTTTCCTCAAGTTCTATATTTTCTTGGAAATGTTGTAGTGGAAATCACTACATCCTACGCGTAAACATATAATAAACAACGTTGTACAGAGATCTTAAAATATCCTAAACAAAGACTGACCAAGTAAGCCAAGCCAATGGTATTGAGTTTCTTACTTTTGTCAATGTCGTTGTCAACGACTTTTAGATTGATGATGTCTCGCAACTTGTTTTTTAATATTTTGTATGAGCTTTGGCTTATCGGTCAACTCTTACATTCAATTTTTGCAAATTGTGAGTCGGATTTTGTCTTCAATATCCACTAATCCGTAATTTATCTGAGATAATATGTAAAAGTCCATATTAACATTAGCATTGGATAATTTATTTGTTCCGACTTACAATATAAATAGTATTTTTACTCAAAAATTGAGATAATTATTTATACATTAAATATTATCATTTATTTAGAAATGCAGAGACGAATGGTTGCGTGATGTAGCAATCGGACCGTATCTGGCTATCGAAGACATCATATAACCCATCAAAATCTATACATTCATAGCAAATTTATTTTATTTTGCCCTATTTTAGGGTAAAGAATGAACCATATTAAAAAAATATTGTAATGTTTTAAATATATTATCATATGATGGTGACATTCCCTAAGTTGCTCAGAAGGTTCATTTATGCTAAAGTCTTGCAGGTTGGTTAAGTTCAAGCATAAGATATTAATAAATTTTAGAGCTTGTCCGAGCTCAAATTAATTAATGAGTGTCTATAACCTTAAATAAAAATTAGAAGATATCTGAAGGATTCTTTTCTTCTCCCTCTTTAATTTCGATTTTAATTTTTTACTAAAATCGAAGATATTTAATCTTTATTATGCGGATTAAATATGGAGCGCCAGGATTCAAAGGTTTCAATCTCTACGCGCAGATTTACAGACACTACGGATGATGGTAGTTCGATAAACCTCTCCATGGCAATTAAATTATTTAATAGGAGCATGCTAGGGGATAATTGATGTATGACAATTATTTAGATATCCACAAAATTTTTTGTTTCAATTGAATTATGTAAACTTAGGTTTATGGAATAATTCATTCATAATCGGTATGAGGAAACGATCATTCCGGAGATAGAGGGCGTTTCACCGGCGAAAGCACCAAGCCTTCTGAACAAGTATGCAGAATTGTAAGAAGGTTTCCGCAATCCATCAATTTAGAAATTAATAATTAAGAATTAATTTCGTATTTGTCTTTATATTTTATATGAAGGAATTTAATTAATCGAGTGTTGATAAATTTATGCACAACCCGACATTTCCGTACCGGGATATGATAGATGGACATTTTATAAATGGATAAAGTATTACGTTTACCCGTAAAGATGATGTAGAAATTATTAGATATTCCAACACATGGAATATTTGTTAGGTGTAGTTGGTGGATATTCCCATAATTAGTGGGACTCAAAATAAAAAAATGTGTGGTTCTCATGCATTTCATTTGCCTATAAAAGGCCTCATTTGGTGTTCTTAGAAACACACCAAGAAGAGAGAAAGAAATAAGAGAGAAGGAGAGGCGTAAGAAAAATAGAGAGTGTATTTTGAGTATAGAGTGCTTTTATTTTTGTAATAGTTTATTTACAGAAATAAACCCAGAAAATTGTCCCAAAATTCTCTTCGAGTTTTCTTCCGTTTGTTCGAGAAATTAATTCGATACCAACCCTACTTGTTTAAATTTTTCATTATTGATCCAGTTGGGGCCAACAATTGGTATCAGAGCTAAGGTTGTTCTTAGTATGCTCTGTGGTTGCAGCTTGGGCTGATCTTCCACATCAGAAAAGATATCCTTGGTAGATGAACTTTTTGTGAACTCAAAGGGAGATATTGAGAAAAATGGCAATGATAGTAGGAGATACACGGCACAGCAAGGGAGCAGTTCATCGTTCCAATACCCGTTGCTATCCAACACGAACTACACCAGTTGGGTAATTCGTGTGCAAGCAATGATGGAGGACCAGGGTGTGTGGGAGACTGTTAAGCCAGCAGAGGGCGCGGAGGTTGACGCCCGGCTTGACAAGAAAGCGAGGTCGCATCTCCTACAAGCGCTGCCGGAAGACCTCCTCATGCTTGTTGCCAGCAAGAAGACGGCCAAGCAAGTTTGGGACTGCCTCAAGACGAGGTTTGTCGGAGCTGACCGAGTAAAGGATGCAAGGTTGCAGACCTTAAAGAACGAGTTCGATGCTATGAAGATGAACGACAGTGAGTCGCTCGATAACTACGCCGGCCGACTCACAACCATGTCGGTCAGATACTCGAGCTTGGGGGAGACACTCAGTGATGCTGCCCAGGTGAAGAAATTGTTCGATACGGTACCAGAACGGTTCATCAGTGTGATAGCCGGCATCGAACAATTCTACGACCTCAATACACTCTCTTTCGAAGAAGCCATGGGAAGGTTGAAAGCCTTCGAAGAGCGCACGAGCAGAAAAAGCACGAGCGTTAGTGGCAGGGAAGAACAAGTACTCTTCACTCAGGCAGAGTGGGAAGCCCGTTCGAGGAGAGATGGCGGTGAACCATCTTATTCCCAGCAGAGGAGGTATCCTGCAGCAGGTGGGAACCGAGGACAAGGAGGTCGAGATGCACTGCCTCGAGGCAGAGGGCAAGGTAGAGGGCAAGGCAGAGGGCCTCGAGATGCCCAGCTTCGAAGGGACAGAGAGAGGCGCCAGGGAGGAGCCCCTCGAGACAAAAGCCATATCCGGTGCTTCAATTGCAACGGAATGGGGCACTATGCATCTCAGTGCCAAGTGCCGAGGAAAAATGAGGAAGTTCACCTCGCCCACGCAGACAACATCGAACCAGCCCTGATGATGGCCATCTCGGAGGAGATTCCTCCAGCCAACTTAGTACTGCTAAACGAAGGGAGGGTTACACCAGACCTTCGAAGCAGAAACCACCTCGAAGCACCCAAGGACCTCTGGTTCTTGGACAATGGAGCCAGCAACCACATGACTGGCGATAAGAAAAAGTTCTTTGAGCTGGATGAAGCAGTCAAGGGTAACGTGAAGTTCGGAGATGATTCGATGGTGAGGATCGAAGGAAAGGGTTCGATCCTGTTCGCGTGCAAGAACGGAGAGCAGTGGCTGCTCGAAGGGGTATACTACATTCCCCGGCTTCGAAGCAGCATGGTGAGCCTCGGACAGTTGACCGAGACAGGCCACCAAGTCATCATGAACGGGGATGAGCTCGAAGTGTGCTCGAAGAACCCTTCCCGGGTAATCATGAGGGTGAGGCGTTCTCAGAACCGCCTCTATCAGATCAGACTCACGCCGGTGAAGCCAGTTAGCCTCTTGGCTAACCTCGAAGATCCTGCATGGCTATGGCATGCCCGTCTTGGGCACGTCAACTTTCAAGCCCTGAAGTCCCTCACGAACAAGCAGATGGCTGCGGGACTTCCAGCAATCACACCGCCAGATCAAGTCTGCCGAACGTGTCTGATAGCAAAGCAGACGAGACAGTCATTCCCTTCAGAGGCCCAGTTTCGAGCAAGCAAGCCACTCGAACTACTACACATTGATTTGTGTGGTCCAATCAACCCAACAACTCCGGGGGGGAACCGCTATTTCATGCTCATCGTGGACGACCACTCGAGGTGGATGTGGCTCCACATGTTGAAATCGAAGGACGAGGCATGTCCTGCATTCAAGAAGACCAAGCAGCTGGTCGAGAACGTGAGTGGTTTTCGGATCAAGACCATTCGAACCGATCGAGGAGGAGAATTTTTCTCGAAGGAGTTCGCTGAGCTATGCGAACAGACTGGGATTCGGCACCAATCCACAGCCCCGTACTCACCACAGCAAAATGGAGTGGTCGAAAGAAGGAATCGGACCGTAATGGCCATGGCTCGGTCATTACTCAAGAGCATGTCAGTACCCTGCAAGTATTGGGGGGAGGCAGTTCGACATGCAGTGTACTTACTCAACCGACTGCCAACAAAATCAGTTCGAGATAAGACGCCCTTCGAGATGTGGACAGGAATGAAGCCACATTTGGGTCATTTACGTGTGTTCGGGTGTACGGCACATGCAAAGGTGACCACCCCGAACCAAAAAAAGTTAGACGATCGGAGTCAACCACTTGTCTACCTGGGGGTCGAGGAAGGAAGCAAAGCCCACAGGCTACTCGAACCAGTTCTCGGCAGGATCATTGTAAGCCGAGACGTTGTATTTGAAGAAGGTACAACCTGGAAGTGGTGCAGAGAAGAAGGAGATCAACCCTTCGAAGTCTTCGAAGGGGCCAACCAGGAAGGACAAGAAGTTCAAACTGAGAGATTCGAAGCAAGTACGAGTCAGCAGCAGAATACAGCTGAAGAGTTCGAACAAGCTGGTTCAAGCGCCAGATATCTTGAACCACCCTTGGAGGAGTACCTCGAACCAGTTGAAGAGAACTTCGAACATAGGTTCGAAGAGAGCAGAAGCCAAGGAAACAACCCTACTCCTTGGTCAGGAGGACATTTCGAGAGTGGAGAAGGCCCCTCTCGATACAGAAAACATGTCAGAGATTCTGACAGATGCACATCGGAGAGAGCTAAACTTTGAGGAGTTGCTGTTAGCAGAGACGGAGGAGCCGTCTTGCTATCTTGAAGCAACCGGTCAACCAGAATGGGAGGAAGCAATGGCCAGAGAAATTAAGGCCATCGAGAAGAATGAGACGTGGTCTCTAGCCCAGTTGCCGGTTGGTCACAAGGCAATCGGACTGAAGTGGATCTTCAAACTAAAGAAGAACTCAGAAGATGAAGTCATTCAGCACAAGGCTCGCCTGGTGGCGAAAGGATATGTGCAGAAGCAGGGAGTCGACTTCGAAGAAGTCTTCGCACCAGTGGCTCGAATAGACACGGTTCGTGTCATTCTGGCTCTTGCTGCAAATCGAGGCTGGCAAGTCCACCACCTCGATGTCAAAACAGCTTTTCTCAATGGAGAACTTGAGGAAGAAGTGTACGTAACTCAACCAGAAGGGTTCAGAGTCAAGGGAAAGGAGCACATGGTGCTCAGGTTAAAGAAGGCTCTGTACGGGCTTCGACAAGCCCCTCGAGCGTGGAATATAAAGCTCGACAAGAGTCTGAAGCAGATGGGCTTCGAGCGCTGCTCGCAGGAGCAGGCAGTATACATAAAGGGAAGCTCTAATACCCGAATCATCGTCGGAGTCTACGTCGATGATTTGATTGTTACTGGGAAAGATCCGAAGAGTGTCGGGGTCTTCAAAGAGCAGATGATGGGGGAGTTTGAGATGAGCTATCTCGGATTATTGTCTTATTACCTTGGGATTGAGGTAGATCAGTTCGAAGGGGGAATCTCGATCAAGCAAGCAAGTTATGCGAAGAAGGTTCTATCCCAGTTCGGGATGCTTGAGTGCAACTCCACTAGAATTCCAATGGAGCCAAGAGCGCAGCTCCACAAGGATCTCAAAGGCAAACCGGTTGATCAAACTGAATACCGGCGAGTCATAGGATGTCTTCGATACCTTCTACACACAAGGCCAGATCTCTCTTATGTTGTCGGAGTGGTCAGCAGGTTCATGGAGAAACCGACGGAGATGCATCAGAAAGCAGTGAAACAAGTACTTCGGTACCTTCAAGGAACCATCCATCTTGGGTTGGTGTTTCGAAGAGGAAGTGAGGAGGATGAGATAGCTGGATACTCAGATAGTGATCTAGCTGGAGATCTAGATGACCGGAAAAGCACGGGAGGGATGGTGTTCTACATCAACGACTGCTTAGTCTCGTGGAACTCCCAGAAGCAGAAAACAGTGGCTTTATCCTCGTGTGAAGCAGAGTTTATGGCAGCAGCAGCGGCAGCATGCCAAGGCCTTTGGCTGAAGTCATTATGGTTCGAACTAAGTGGTTCAAAGCCGAAGATAGTGAAGCTCTTCGTCGACAACAAGTCAGCCATAGCTCTGATGAAGAATCCAGTCTTCCACGGTCGAAGCAAGCACATTGACACAAAGTATCACTTCATTCGAGAATGTGTTGAAGCGAGACAAATCGAAGTGGAGTTCATTCGAACTGACGAACAGAGAGCAGATGTACTCACGAAAGCTTTACCAGCAGTGAGGCTGGTAACTATGCGACACCTACTTGGGGTACGAGACCTCAAATCAAATCAGGATCCCTCCATGTGATTGGAAGGGGGAGATTTATTAGATATTCCAACACATGGAATATTTGTTAGGTGTAGTTGGTGGATATTCCCATAATTAGTGGGACTCAAAATAAAAAAATGTGTGGTTCTCATGCATTTCATTTGCCTATAAAAGGCCTCATTTGGTGTTCTTAGAAACACACCAAGAAGAGAGAAAGAAATAAGAGAGAAGGAGAGGCGTAAGAAAAATAGAGAGTGTATTTTGAGTATAGAGTGCTTTTATTTTTGTAATAGTTTATTTACAGAAATAAACCCAGAAAATTGTCCCAAAATTCTCTTCGAGTTTTCTTCCGTTGGTTCGAGAAATTAATTCGATACCAACCCTACTTGTTTAAATTTTTCATTATTGATCCAGTTGGGGCCAACAGAAATAATTTGAGTTGATGTTAAAGTGACCAATGAGAAATCGATTGACAACAACTTTAACTTTTTTATTTTTGGGCATTTATAAGAATGCCATCCCTCATTTTTTATAAATAGAATGTCATTACCTTCATTCACACTCTTCCAATCTCAACACAAAATTCGCCAACTATTTTCCGGTGACATTCCGGCGAAGTGTTTTCAAGATAAAAACGAGCTGTGTAGGGTTTTAAACCCCCTTCTTTCCATTTTCAACCTCATTTTCTTCATTTTCTTTAATTGAGTGATTGTGATTAAGCTAGAATCAATTGATAATCAAGCATACGTGATTCTATTATCATCAAAGAGGTAAACCCCAACCCGAATAAAGTTTATATTCGATTTTTAGCATGCTTACCAAGTTTTGCACTAGTTGGTAATATTTGATTCTAGGCTTGTTTTTTTTATTTTGAGCACATATGCATCTTTAGCATGATTAATATTGAGCCTAGCAACTTTATGATAACCTAGGGATCGATATTGTGATCTTTTCGATTACATTTGAGAGTTTGGCTTCATTTTTAAATGTTGAGCATTTATTTTGATTCTACCATGTCTATGATGTTTATCTTGCTTAAAACTATGCCTAGACTCAATATATTATTTAAAATACCTTTTGTAACGCCCCAATTTTTTTTGTAGAAGTAAAATAATAGAGAATAATTAAATAAAATGGACACATTATTTTTATTTGAATAAACATGATGAAACAAATTATTTTCTTTGCAAAATAAAAAAGAGGGAAAATAAGCATTCATTCAAATTTATCGCCCATCATTCGCCTCTAGCCTATCGTCATAGTAATAACTTTGGGGTGAGTATTATTAACTCAGTGGTGATCAAGTTTATCCAAGCTATACAATTATAACTAGGTAAATATAGGTAGTCTTTCGGATAAATAGGACATATAGGCAACCCGTCGGCTAATAATAGGTACCTACATAAAAGCATAACAGGGATAAACAATATTTGTATCATACATAGATCCCCTACTTGACTTGAAAGACTATATTTAAAATATGGAGACATAAAATAGAAGAGTAGTTTGAATAAGAATAAGAGAAGAAGAAATGGTTGGTGCATTCCAAATGAGATTGGAGACCCCATTTTATAGTAAATTTTTGGAGAATGAATGGTCTCAAATTAATTACATAAATTAAATAATAATTTAAAATGGTAAAATTAAAGGTTTTTAAATAAATAATGAGAGAATAACAATAATTAGACATGATTTACTATAATGCAATAATTCAAGATAATAATAAATAATAATTTATTTTATAAAATGAGTTACAAAAGCTAAAAAGTTTCGGGTTGTTACATCCTCAACCACTTAAAATAATTTCATCCTCAAAATTTACCTTTATTTGGCATGATGTGGCCGACCAGATGATGATTTTTTTTTCAAAACATTTTTTTAGCAAGGTCTACAGAAACGTAAACACTCTCTAATAAAAAACTGTAACGCCCAATTTTTTTTAAAAGTAAAATAATAGAGAATAATTGTATAAAGTCGACACATTATTTTTTTGAATAGACGTAATAAAATATATTATTTTCTTTGCAAAACAATATAAAGGGAAAATAAGCATTTATTCAAATTTCTCGCCCATCATCCGCCTTTAGCCTATCGACCAGGATTTAACCTGAAAATAGTAATAACTTTGGGGTAAATGTTATTAACTTAGTGGTGATCAAGTTTATCCAAGCTATACAATTATTACTAGGTAAATATAGCTAGCCCTTCAGCCATATAGGACATATTGACAGTCTGTCGGCTTATCTCGTGGTTATTCCGTCAACTAATAATAGGTACTTGCATAAAAGCATAACAGAGATAAACAATATTTGTATCACACATAGATCCCCACCTTGATTTGAAAGACTATATTTGAAATATGGAGACAAAAAATAGAAGAGTTATTTGAATAAGAATAATAAAAGAAGAAATGATTGGTGCATTCCAAATGAGATTGGAATTCCCATTTTATGGTAAAATTTGGTGTATGAAGGGTCTCAAATTAATTACATAAATTAAATAATAATTTAAAATGGTTAAATGAAAGGTTTTTAAATAAATAATGAGATAAATAACAATAATTGGAAATGATTTATTGTAATTTGATAATTTAAAATAATAATAAATACTCTGTCCGTCCCGGTTTACTTGTCCCGAATTTAAATGACACAATAACCAATATTTGAAATAATAAGGGAATTTAATGGTGTATTAGTGGGTGGAGTGTATATTTAATTTATTTATTTTTTTTAAATAGGGAAAAATGGAAAGAGAGATAAAAGAGTTAATTAAAATAATTTTGAATAATTTTCTTAATTTTGAGTTAATTATTTACAATTTTGGGAAATGAGACAAGTAAATTGGGACGAATCAAAATGGAAACTGAGACAAGTAAATCGGGACGGAGGGAGTAATAATTTCTTTTATAAAAGGAGTTACAAATGCTAAAAAGTTTTGGGTTGTTACACCTTTAGTTTTGCTGGAAATCGATTGGACGAACACAGATAACATTTGAACCAAAATTCTATTTTTCACGCCGAAGGAAACTTACCTGTGTTTTGGTCAACATTGATTCATGTCGATCGATGTGGCCCTTTTGGTCAACACAAAATGTGTCGATCAACACAGAGCCCTCTGCTCGATTTCTCACGCGTCAACCTCTCATTTCGATTACCATACTTTCATATCAATCCACACACTCTTATTTCGGTCGACATGTATTTGTTTCGAATAAACTATTCATATCGGTCGACCTTTCTACATTTCGTTCTACACACGTATATAGGTCAACACCTCATACTACAATCGACACACTCCCACGTCAACCGACGCACATACTTTTCCTTATTTGTTCGATATTGCTTCATCGATCAATTCAACCTATCTCCTATTCCGATCAACATTCTTAACATCAATCGAAGCTGAGAGCAAATCTTTGCTTTCTTTTTCTCTCTAAAACCATTTGATCTAAACTGACCGATCTGACCTTTCAAAACCTGGCCTTTTCTTAAAACTAATTTTGAATCGAACTTGTTAAAGCTTAACATGTAACCTTGTCAAACATTGATTAATTTGAATATGAAAATTCTTTCACTTATATTTCTTAACCTAATGATAAGTCATTAGATTAAATCTCCTACACTATTTACTCAAATCGAACAATGAGCTTTCTTTCTAAGAATGACTCTTGACTTGAATCATGATCTATTTGGATATTGGTTGACTTCTTTGATTGTCAAACTGAGTTGATAAGTTATTCTTTCATACCCTTATATCCGGAGGCTCAAGACTTGGAAAATTAATTAATGATTAAGAGTCTAGAATTCTTTGATGTTTTAGATATCTCAATCTGTTGACCTTTGTGGTCTGACTTAGATTCCTTATTTTATAGGAAAGGGCAAGAAAAAGATTGTCGACTTAGACAGACCTACTGTCTAACCGCACTTACTCAAGGTAGACTTTCTTACCTTATATCGTGGGTTAAAACTCAAATAAATGGTGTTTTCTTTTTAAATAAATCAAAGCATGAAATGAATGATGTTTTGGCTTTCACTATTTTTCATTGCATACTGTTTTATGTTTGCTATCAAACGCAGATGTTGACTCTGCGTTCCGCGAGCTTTAACCATCATGCCCGATTAGTGAAAAAGAGATACCACGAGTTAGTTCACTCTGATGCTGACATGCTAGGGGTCATGCCCTACTTGGACTAGCATCATGACTGTAGTAAGAGGCCACCTCTCAGTCACAATTGTTTTATTGTAGATAGTTTAACTGTTGTAAAGAGCATGCTCATATTCAGAAAATGATTTAGGTGTCATGGCATGATTTCTAAGTTAAAACGCCATGTGTGACCCTATCTAAAGCCACGACAAATTTATTTACAAATATATTATTCGGACTTGTGTTCACTAAGTACAATTTTTACTTAACCCCGTGTATTATTTCTAAAATGTACAAGTTGAAGAAGAGCTTTGGAGCGGGGTACGAGGTTGCAGTTGAAGCAGGGCTAAAGACCTCTCTTCTGCAATAGTTAGATTCTAAAGTGTGTATCTTCACATACGTACTTCGTTGATAACTTTCGCTGCTAATTCATAATCTTTTGCTAGACTTTTGGTATCATTTTGATGTTGTTAATTATTGCGCTTCATGATATTTCATCAATTGAGAAGCTAAGATCCCTTCGCGATGAGGCACTTTTATCATCATTTGATTATTTGGGATAAATGTTTATTTAGTTTATCCTTGAATTGTGTGATTTGCTCATTTCAATTGCTATCCTAAATGCATGTCTCGTACCCAATGTGCCTCAAACTTGGATTTATGCTCTGAATATAAATCGGGGCGTGACATTATACGTATTTTTACAACAAGTCATATGATATCCATATTGCATATGTTGAATTTAGAAATTTTGTACGAAAACTCTAATTTCGTATTTAACTGTTCTATGCATGTAGTTTATTATATTAACATTTATGATTTAAAAAATGTATCAATTACAATAGAAAATGTCCCAGCTTCATTTTCTCGCTTCAATTGATGTATTTTTAACCTGCACAAGATGTATTTTATTCTAAAATATATATTTTTTGTATGCATATTAAGTGTATTTTTCGCACTAATCATATATTGTACTTTTATCCCTGAAATACTGCATCTTTGCATTTAGCATATGCATATTACGTTTCTTGAATTGCGTGAAATAAAATTGTTGAATTTACATTTTTAATTTTTTTTTCCTTAAATGCTAGATAGTAATATAAATAATTCATCAAAACTGAGCATATACTATAATAAAGTTAAACTTAGCATGCACTGTAATGACAAATAACACATATTATAATGAAAATATTTTAGAGAGGAAACCTTAAATAGCCTATTTCACTATATCATAACCTTAAATAACCACTTTTATCATTACATTCAAAGAATAGCCATTTTCCCAAAATACCCTTATTTTTTTCATCAATAATGAGTCAAACAAAATACAAATATCTACCAAGATTTTTGCAGTCATGTTCTTTTCATACCAAAAATATTTATTATGTCTGATTTTTAATATTGTTGTGTATAAGACTAAATAATAATTAAAAATTTAAATTTGGTAGCAATTTGAGATTGCAAAAGCTATTTATTGCTCTATTTAATATTAATAATTAATAAAATAATTTAGATAAATCAAAATTTTATAAAATTGCAAATTTAATATTTGTATCAGTAAATGACTGACGTAATGTTGATAATAAGCTAGTTAATCGCAATCAAGTAAGCAAGACAATAATTTTAAGATTTAAAAAAATTATTTTATTAATTATCATAAGTTGCAATAAAATTGCAACTATTAAAAGTAAGTCGCAATTTAGTTTTTTTATTAATTTTTTATATTTAAGTAATTATTTGAATAATTTGATCACTTAGTGCATAAATAAATTAATAAATTATTTAAAATTAAGCTGCAAACTCATTCTAAAAATGTGTAAAAATATATTGAATTAGCCATTTTAAATGTTACATTTATAATTTTAATATTTAATCTAATAATTTATAACTATAAAATCAAAAGATGATTATTTATCAACAAATCCAATAAATATGTATTTGAACGACTAATTTTGGTGATTGTAGTGTACAAATAATTGCAATAATAATTGGAGATTTTCTAAATCATGCAAATAGTAGGGATTTATTTGGAAGTTCACTTAATTTTTGCCATTATTTGAATGTGTACATAATATTGATTATTTTAAGGTTTTTAATTTTATAGTGAAAGTGACTATTTTAATATATTTACTCAATATTTCATACATTGTTGAGGCACAAGAGGGCAGAAGAGTTGACATTCACCAACTAGCTAAATTAAAATAGGATATCTTTGACGTAGGAAAGAAATTAAATAAATATTTTTCAAATGTCAATGATTGTGACCCTTGAAATTAACAATATAAGCATATATGGATGCAAAATTTAAAAGTAGTCAAGTCAACATCTCGTGTCAGGAGAGGACAGAGCAGGTGCAGAAGCTCTGAAAAAGCACTCTGCCTTTTTGCAGAAGAGAGACATCAGATTGAAAAACATCCAGAATCAGGGCCGGCCCTGTGATTTTGGAGGCCCCGTGCAAACAAGAAAAATGGTTCCCTAATTTTTTTGTAATTATAAATAAGAATATTAATAAAATATAATATTCAATATTATGTCAAAGCAAGTTCACTCAATATTTCTTGTGACATACTCGATCGCATATAATATTTCAATAACTTAAATTTTGAAAAAAATCTCTCAACTTATGCAACGGTAACGGGTATTGTCATATGTTTGAAATTATTCAATCTTTTTAATTAAGTCAATATATCTAAATCGGTGTAAAAGAAATAAGAAAAAAAATATGATAAGAAGGGTTGAAGTCTAGTGGAGGGGGGATTTTCTGGATCAGTCACTGAAGACATATATTGCATGGTGTTTAGTTTATGAACCAATGGTTGAAAATTAAAAAAAAATTAAATTAAACTAACTAAATTCTAAAAAAAATCAAAAAATAACATGTAAGAATTTAAAACTATGCAAGTAAACAAGTCAACAATGCCAAAAAAATCTAAAACCATGAAGTTGTGAAATTTGACAAAACTCATCAAAGATAAACGCTATATATGTATCAAAAAAAAATTAAGAATTACTTGACTACCATAACGTTTAGATGATGTGACATTTTATTTTTTAAAAGAATGAGATCGTGGTAAATTATGTGACGATGACTGTAATGTTTTTAATTAGTAATAGATATCATCATACTCATATAGTTGAACAAATAAATCTTAATATCTTGTCTTGTTTTTTAATTTAGATTGAACTAAAGATCTGTGTTAGATAAATATAAATTATAATTTTTTGTTAATCTATTTAGTTAAGCTAAAAACTCAGTTTTTTATTAGTTTTTTTAAGGTGTAATAAGATAAATTAGCATAACATTACTACTATATATATTTTTTTTAAAATGGTGCCCCTCTCATTCCGAGGCCCTGGTGCGGCACACCTCTCGCACGGCCTCAGGGCCGGCCCTGTCCAGAATGCCTCTAAACGCTACTATTTTGAAACATCTCCTACTTCATCTATATATAGAAGAAAAGCTCACAAAGGAGAAGGTAACAAATTTCTACAGATTTTCAACTGACTCTGACCGAACACATCAAGCTTCCGTGAAATCGCCATCACCTTGAGAAATTTAGTTTTTGGTTGTTCAGGCTTTTTGTAAGCTAATTGTGTGCCTTGGACACGAGATTCGTAGCCTCTCAGCTCGAGTTATCCTTTGTGTTCTTATTCTCTAAGTAAGAACACAACAATTCCTGCTCATCTCCAAGCAGAAACTATCACGGGGTGTCTAGCCGCAAGATCGACAGTTCCGAAAAGAATTCTAAAGCTCCGAAAATCCAGAGGAGGAGGTGGCGTGGTGTGCTCAACACTCCAAGTCTGCGAAGCTAGAAGGAAGACGAAGGCTTGAGCGAGTGAGCTAGTGGACTGATAGACATTGGTATCTACCAGCTAGCTATAGATCGTAAGCTCTTTGTATTCTTGTAAAGCTTAGTGATTTCCAGACTTAGGTCTGTAGAGAGGACGTAGGACTTTAAGCTCCGAACCTCTATAAATCCTTTTGCATTTTATAGCTTTATTTATTTTCTGCAAAGATTTAAAACTCAACATATTCTGTGTGTTGAAGTATATCTGTATTGAAACTAACTCCAAACTCGCTAAACAACAAGTTTCCGTAACACAAATTGGAGAGCAACAACTAGTTTGTGACGAGCTATCCTGTTATATATTATTTTCATTGTGCATCAACTTTGATCTTATGACCAACAATTGATAAGTGGGTAATGTAATGCAAATAACGCCACTCATCAATTCTTCCAAAAATTGATATTAAACTGTATTATTAAAAGTATTCTAAAAATTTATGTTTATCGAGTTGTAGAAGATCAAAATTATAATTTTATAATATGATTAAATGTAATCCTATTAATTATAAAATAAATATTATTTATTAAGTCAAAATTATAACTTTGTATTAAATATGTATAGATATATTATATTATATGATTAAAACAACAAAATACTATGACTTATAATACAATAAACCAATTATATAATTGAATAAGTCTTGATTATTTTTTCCAACGTTCATAATTACATTCAAATTAGTCATATCTAGAAAATTATTATTCAGATTTATTCACATATGTCAAATATATTTTATTTTTTTAATGAATGCTAAATATATAATATTAATTATTATAATATCAACTATCTTTTAACTAATATATTATAATTGGAAATAAGCATTATAAAAATTATAGTACCTATAAATATATTAAATCAAAGCCATAATACAACAAAGTTGCTCAGTTAAGTGGTTAAGAGCTTCATTACCTCCTGTGAGGTTGATGGTTTGAATTCTGCTAAGCACAAATGTAATAATTTGATTTTTTGTTTTTTTTAAAAATAGTGGTAGAAACCGGCGTTCCACAAGCCAGTTTGGAACCGTATATCAGGGTTCCGGGCCGGTTCAGCCAGTTCAAAATGGCCAGGTCTAATTTATACTTTTTGTTTAGAACAACATAATTCAATTAGATTGAATTTAATTGTGAATATTTGAAAATATTTATTTAGTAGCTAATTAATAAAAGAGAATAAAAATAACTTATAAAATAATAAAAACAACTAAAAACTAAGATGGAGCTAATTTGACATTCATCCATGACCTCAAGCTCAATATCATCCAACAATCTTGTCGTTAATATAATAATATGATTGATTCGACTTCCCTTACCATTGATAAAAAGCTAAAAGAAAACGATTCTCCCAATCTCTATATATATTAAAGCAAAGAAGTCTAAAAAAACTGTTCCCGCCAAAATTATAAAGTATATGAATATCTATATTTTTAAGTAAAATTTTTCAAAAATATTTAAGTAGTATAGTTAGTTTATGGTGGTGATACTACGTTTTTATGTATATAAGAGGTTTTGTGTTCAAACCCCATCCAACAAATAAATGAATATATATAAATTTTTATTGTTTTACACAAAATTATCTCTTCAATTATTAATCAATAATAATCATAATAATCATTTTTTCACAATAAATATAGTCGGTCTTATTTTCAATTTCTATAATCCATAATAAAAGATAATTATCTCCGTTAATTGTCAACAATATATTTTATATTTTACCAATATTTCAATAATTTATATAAACTCGGTAAGCAAGCTATACTTAAATTTATACAATAACATGCAAACTTAAATGATGATTACAAATAAAATTATTTTAAATTCATATGTTTCAAAAATCGTAAGATATTAATAATAATTTTGATAAATTAATAAGATAGATTAATATAACATTAATAAATTTATTGTAACACCCCGCATTTTCCGTGTCAAATTATCTATGCTAAATAATTATTTTAATATGCGTAACGAAGAATTAAAGTGCGATTAATATTTATCGATCTAATTATTAAAACTATGTTTAGCCACCTTATTATTATAACATGGGCTAGATAAATTAATTTAAGCCCAAATATTAAATCATGAGAAATAATGGACTAAAGAATTTGTTTATATAATTATCCTCTCATATATGTTGACCCAATTAGAATAAATAAACAGAACCCAACTAGAAATGCAAGTAAGTGGCCCAATATAAGGAAATTAATTAAGACCCATTTTACCTTAGTCTATTTAATTAATTTCATGAGGATTATTCAAAATCCGACTTCATAACTTAATTCGATGTAGCATAATTATTCGAGAATAATTCCGGGGTGAATTTCAGAAATTATTTCCTTAATTTTCCCTATTTAATCGGCCACCTCTAGAAATAATAAGAGGAATATTACATATATAATTTCCATCTAGATATTTATTTGTGTATATATTCGAGACTCATTTCCAAAGCAAATTTTCGGAAATTATTTCTTATTTCTCCCCTAGAATTTTCGACCCCTTTAATTAGAATAGGGGAATTATATAAATTCCAACCTTTTATTATAAGATGGGGAAATTGAGCTAATATTTAATTAAATTAAATATTGTGAGTGGAATGGGTAATTACCTTAGTGGGTCTTTTAGAAGAGTTTTGATGCTTTGCAATCTAAATTATTGAGGGACAAATTGGTAAAGGTGCATTTGAGACACCATCATTACAAAAGTAAGATATTATGCATACAAGGTAAAAATAACACTCCACCTCCACCCTTCCCCTCTCTTTGATCGGCTGCCATCTCTCTCTCACCCCCCTCACTTCATCTTCTCCAACCTAACTCTCATACAAACCTCCATTGTTGAACCTTCAAGTGCAGCCACCATTCAACCCACGTACCACACCTTAAACTCACTCAAATCACCTCGATTTTTACAAAAAACCTTACCCTCTCACCTTCCTCTTTCTTTTGAACCCAACAACACTCCTCAATTCCAAGCTTTCATTTTCGACCAAGGCTGGAAAATGAAGATCTAAGGAGCTAAATGATAGATCTAGAGACGTGCAAGGGGGTAGGAAGCAAGAAGAGAACAAATAGGAGCTAGGAAGAGTCATATTCGAAGTTTGAGGAAGAGAAGCTTAAATCTGAACTTAAACTCTTCAAGTAACCTCTATTTATCCTCTTTAGATCTTCCTAAACACGTTTAGAAGCTTGCATGTAGGATCAAGAGTCTCCTTATCAAGTTTTAGAGCAAATGATGAACTAGGGTCGAAGATAAGCATGTTTAATGACCAATCTTGAATATGTTGATGCTTATTGTTGATATATTTCTTGAATACATGATATACCTTGAGATATATGATTTATGAACATTATATGAGATGTGTGATGCCTGAAATTGAGCATACTTGTTGATGGAAGTACATTTGCCACGAATTTATACATGTTAAAGTGAGATGAAGTCTGTAAAATGAGCTCTCTGTTTTACTGTGGCAGTCAAGACAAATGGAACTCAATGGGTCTGAAATTTAAATATTTTATACTTGAATGTGTTAGGAATATTTTGGCTTTGGTTTCATATTAAAATTTTATGTGGTTTGAAAGTTATGCTCTCTGCAATAAAATGTATCATTCTGTGTCGCATTTCAAAAATCGATTTTGAAACTACACTTAGGCACCTTAGAAAATTATCAAATTTTATATTTAGATTGTTAACACATTATAGAGTCTTCATATAAAATTTCAAGTCAATATCACAAGTAGTTTTGTCACAATTTATTTTTAAAGTCTGCACCCCTGTTTTAGCCCGTAGCAAAAACATTCAGGAAAATCAATCTCCCCCTGCCCGTAACATCCAAACAAAAAATGATTTTAACAAACCGTCAATTGGAGCATATTCATATTAAAATCTAGTTTTTGCACATAAAATTTCATACTCAAATTCTTTGTAAATTTTAAACGGCATCATTTTGAAAACAGGGTCACCTTTAGATACATGACTAGGAGAATTTCACTAAGTTAAAGAGCATAGAGTCATTTGCTTGCATTCATATATTTTTCTAAGACTAATAAACACATCTTCTCAAATTAATAATACTTTTAAAATATATTGCATCTTTAATTGATCACTCATTTACATTTAGAACTAGGACATTAACATGATTTTAAATTAAACTATTTGCATCACTGAAAAAGGTTATAAATAAATATATGAGCATACTTGACCAAAAGAGGCTAATGAATTATGTGTAATAGCTAAAAATACTTAAATTGTCAAGCATGATAAGTAGACAATGATTATGCAAGCATGCACTTAGTGATAAATCAAATTAAATGACAATATTGTAGACTTAGGATGAAGTGTCACATGAAGCTCATTAAAATGAATATCATGCTTATTTATTTAAATTAGCTAATGCATGAAACTACATGAACACACCTAGTAATTAAATGTTAAACAATCTAGGTGTTGGTGATTATCAAAAGGAAGCTTCAACTAGTGGCACCAAGTAAACCTTCACCACATAATTAAGGTGGGCACTACTTTATCCTATCTTCTTTTGGTTTGCTTTCCAAAATTTAAAATGAATGATTCTTGTTTTGAAAAGCGATGTGTCACCGTTAAATTGTTTTGGTGCTTATGATTGTTAATTGCCACGAGCATTTGGGAGAGATAAGGAGGAAGGATACGATCACCCTCTTGTCGGGAGAAATGGGTGAAATAAGGAGGAGGGAGGAGTTGTAACCCTCATGCGTGTCTCACGCGGTCTATGTGAACTATATAATCGTTGATCGTGAAATGCACCACAAATTGAGTGTTCATGGATCCATGTGAGTATTTAAAATTGTTTTGAGCATGCATGAGTTATTTTTCAACAAAACCCTTGTGCTATGCTTGTGTGTTACGGTAGCTACATCATATATATATATATATATATATATAATTTGTTTTCGGGACACCGTGACCACTGGGTACGCGGAGTACTCAGCCCCTATGCGTGTTTTTCCTATGTGTAGGTACAAGGTGATGGCGGTGGCGGCGGCGTTGTGGTGGAAAGCTAAGAAGGTGGTTCGATTGTGAACCTCAAATCAAATGTAATCTTTTGTGCTATTCTTGAAACCATCCTTTATTGTCCTTGTTATTTTGTCATGTTTATTTGCACAACATGGAGTCATATGTTAAGTAAGCCTATTTAAGTTATTCCTTGACACCTCTTGGAGTTGAATATTTGTCAAGCTTGGATTGAGATCTATTTGTGAACCCCTCTAGTTCATTTGATTTTAAATGGCATGATCTAGTTGAACCATTGGCATGATTTAAATTCGAACTCACATGGCATCTCCTTTCAAACTTTATTGATCAAATTTATCATTTGGTATCGAGGCTCAAGGGGCTATGTCTCCATACATAGTACCCATTTATTGCTTGTGTTTATTAATTGTCCCAAGTCGCACTTGGCGTAAGACCCGCGTGGTGGTCATTCTTTGAATTCACTTGATATTACCCAATTTCCACGGTTGCTTGCGGATATACTATTTGCTTCCGCTATGCTTACTTTCTTGGTTATCATTTGGACTTAAACTCTTGTCTTTCGAAAATATAATTAAGTCCTTTGAAAATGTTTACTTGTGTTCACAACGCTTGATTTCTTGATTATCAATTGAGATTCAAACTCCTATCTTTTGAAAATAAAATCAAGTCCTTTTTGAAATGTCGAATTACTTCCGCTACTCTTTAAATGAATATCGAAATTTGTTTTAAACCACTAAAACCCTTAGCGTGCATTGTTCGCACGTGGGAGTTGGGACTGTCGCATAGGCCTGGTTTGGGGACGCAATATTTGTTATTTATATTTATAATTTATATAATCTTTTATAACTTAAATATTATTTTTTGTAAATCCGGTACAAATTAATTATTTTTTATATGTATAATATGTACTATAAAGAACAATAAGCAACTCATTAATGTAATTATATATATAATTATAGAGATTTATATATAAATTTATAACCAAATATCACATGTTATTTTTTAATTTAATCTAAATTAATAAAAAAATAGACATAAGTTAACTTTTCAAATGTGGGTACATCAGTTCAATTTTTTCTGTTTTATTTTATTTAGTATTTTTACTTTATACTAAAATATATAAAATGTGAGTATATTAGTTTTGACTTTTTATGTTACTTAAAATTAGTATTATCTATATATTAAAAATATAAATCATGGGTACACCAATTTGATTTTTTATTTTATTTATAGTATAATTTATTAATTTATGTTAAAAATATAAAGCGTGTGTACATTAAGTTGAAAACTTATATCATTTATCATATCTATCAAACACATAATTATTATATATATAATATTTACACCAGAATGTGACATATATTGGTTTATTAAAATCAAACGCTTGATATGCAACAAACATGGGTAAATCGTGCAAACTTAATTTATGTACAAAAAACAACAAAAATTCGACAAACACATCTCATTTTATTCTACAATGTTTATATTTTCTGTATTTTCTTTTATTTCAAAATCTTTCTTTAAATCTACGTAAACGCATGATGATAAATTATTTGTGGATCCAATTCATCCAATTTTCAAGTCCCACCAGAAATAAAATCATCATGGAAGCATTCTTACGTTTAAGCAAAGAAATAAGTAATTTTTACATTTTTTTTTTCTGCGAGTCTTTCTCTCTAAGATTGTAATAATTTATGTAACTAATTGTTCAAAAATCTTTATATTTTCTGTATTTCTTTTAATTCACAATTTTTCTTTGAATCTACACAAAATCATGATTATTTCATTTGTAGTTGCAATTCATCCAAATTTCAAGGCCCACATCGTTTACATACTTACATTTCAGAAAAAAGATTTCACAAACTTGAAATAAAATTAAATGGATTGAACTATTGCGAGTCTTTCTATTTAAGATAATTTAAATTTATGTAACTAAATTGTTCAAAAAAATATTCCTTGAAAAAAAAAGATTTCTTATCTAATAAAAAATTGTTCATTCACACTTTCCAGAAAGTATTGTGGAAACTAATTTATAGAAGTGGTCAAGAAATGATGAGCACTATTGAGAGGAGGAGAAAATTAAAAAAAAAGAATTTAAAATTAATTTATAAAAATAATTTGAAGAAAGTATAAAATAAAATATGTTTATCGTAGAATTCAAGTACTTTTCAATTACGTTTCGAAATTTAGACAAATAAATTGGAAGAATAAGAAAAAAATTCTTAATTAATTTACAATATAGTTGTACTCTTTGTATTACAATACCACGACATATTAGAATAAATATAGTATTTTAATTGATTTAGTAGTCTCTTATATCTTAAAAAAATATGGTATTTTTAATAATATTTAATAGGAGTATAATAATTTCGTACAAAACACCGTGAAATGCTAGTGGTACAAAAAAAAAAACCCGATAATAATAGAAATATAACTACAAACGAATATTAGTGCTAAATTTATTAGAAAAAATCCAATTTGTTAGGTAACTTGGGTACGAACTTGAAGGGAATAATTTCCGTAACTCTCTTGATCCTCTTTTATCTTTATGGCAGACATGACCAAAGACTCTTGACAATGATGCAGTTCAACTAATTCAAGAGTCGAAATATCTCCTATATCTTCCGGGATCTTGCTTAGATTCGTACAAGAACGAAGCACTAGCCTCCTAAGTCTTGGAAAAGAGTTGCTCTGGACTATCCACTGCTTCAGAGATGACTCCTTAATTACCAAACACATGAGCTGAGAAAACTCTTCATCAGTTGTTTTCCAAGTTTCACCATAACAAGCGTTGTTAAGTAATTTGAGCCAACAATAATCATATCTTCCCAGCGAAATCCCCCACCCACTAAGCTCAACTTTCTCAATGTCATGGGGAAATTGGGATTCTTCCCTTGCCAACAATAATGATGACACCCATGGACTTCCAACTTCTCAAGTTGGTGCATATAGCTGAGATAATGGAGACAATACTCCTTATTGCACGTATAAACAAGTCCCAAGTTTTTGATATTTGGAATCATCTGTAGGATCTTCTTATCCTGTGCAAGAATCTTAACGGGTAAAAGAGAGTTTGGAGATTTTCTAGAGAAAGCTTTGCTCCATCTGAATCAGGGGGAGGAGTTAGTATATGAGGAACATACAAGATAAGATGTCTTAGTTGCCGCATCCTCCAAATTTCCAATGGCAATGAGTCAGATTCACTTTTCATGTTTCTCCATTTTATTCTGAATCTCGATGAAGTTGGACGGATGATTAAGGTTTGAAGATTCACAAGATTGGATAAAATTGAAGGAGCCTTCGGGTAGTTGAATAAAGAAAGATATCTTAAATGAAAGAGCTCAAATACTTGCGCAGGGAGCTCTTTCTCGCTGTCATGTAATACGCCATCCAATACCCTAAGCAATCTGGAACGGCCCAAAAAAGCTAGCCAACTATCAAACTCCTGGAATTCAAAACATAGAATGCTACGGATGGTTGGACCCCAAATATTATATATATCATCTCTACCACTCAAAATGATCACTCATCAAACCATGTGGAAGAACTTCCCCATCCATAATACGAATAAATCTCTCTTCACGGGCTTTGTGTATGCACAAGTCCCGCACCACATCATGCACACTGCAGTTCTTGATTTTCCCATCACATTTCCTACTATTCACAATTACTAGATTTCTCTTCACTAGATCCTCCAAGTACTCTTCGGCCACTTCTTCCAAACTTTTCTGGCTACATCTATCTCGATGTTTCAAAAAGCTCTCAGCTACCCATAATCTAATGATGGTTGATGCACGAACAATTTTATCTTCTGGTGAGCATCCAATAAACAGAAGGCATGGTCTTAAATAGTGAGGTAAGTGTGTGTAACTCAAGGATAATATCTCCCCCAACTCCAGTTCAACAACAGGACTAAGAGTTTTAGCAATTTCCTCCCACAATGCTCGAGTCTTGTTGACTGCAGAGAGTACTCCGGCAACCAGGACAACAGCTAGGGGTAGTCCTACACATCTTCGTGCAATCTTTTTGCCAACATCTTTAAGTAATATGGGATACTCCCAACCTTCTGACGAAGCAAACTCCAACTTTGATGGTCCGCATCATATGAAGAGGGCTATTAGAGTCGGGATAAGCAGCTACATCCGATAGCCTTGTGGTTAACATGATTCGACTCCCATTATCATCATCAGGGAATGCTATCCTCAAATCATCCCAAACATTTGTGTTCCAAACATCATCCATTACAATGAGAAACCTCCTGCCCTTTAAAGTTTTGTACACTACTGTTTCATGTTCATCAATATTCTGTTCTAAAACTTTCTCATCTATAAACAATTTCATTGAATCTATGAGGCTTGAAAGAATTAGACGTGCACTATAATCTTGTGATATTGTGACCCAAGCACGAATATGAAAACGATCAACTATTAATGGGTCATCATAAGCATTTCGTGCAAGAGTAGTCTTACCTATGCCACCCATACCTACGATGGGTATGACTTCAAGTTTGGATGATATTCCACAAAGTCGATCCTTTATTGTGGTCAGATCGCCGTCTAAGCCAACAACTACATCTCTTTGGCTTGTGGTTGCAACTCCTGAAGATGAAACAGCCGAAGCTGATTTACCCAAGGCTCGTTCATCCATGATTTCGCCAACAATTGTACCAATTTCCTCGGTTTCTTTTTGCAGCTGCTGTAGCAAGTCAGATCCTGGTAGCCCAATACTCTTCCCCAAACTCAGCCGATTATGCTTCCACATGAAATCTTCAATAATTGCTTCAGTTTCATCAGCTTTATCCCTGATTTTGGCTTCTAGGCGGCTGGCTTTATCTGGAAAGTCTTCAAGGAATGAAATCAACACCATCACGTATTCACGAATAGATTTGATTTCTTCTTTTTCAGATAGAGTAATGGAATATTGATGAGGATTGAGGAGCAGATATGTGGTTTGTTCAAGCGAAACAAGAGAAGCATAGGCCATATCTTGGAGATGGTGTAACAGTAACAGAATTCCCGAGCTCTTTTGTGCGTCTGTGTGTGAGTGAGTGAGAGAGAGAGGGTCAATGAAAATATTTTCAACGACCTTCCATATAATAATAGTCTGCTACTCCCTTTTCCGCTAAACGACGAAAATAAATTTTCAGAGTTTTAGTTAAAATATTCTAATATCCGGAGTCCCATGCCCAATATTAGAAAAAATAGGAAAATTTATGTCATTCTATATTCAGTTATTAATTATGTTCTCATTTATTAACAAAGTTAAATGCTTGTTGGCATAATAGGGAGTGGAATATCAAATTAGGGATGAGCCACATTTAAGTTGACTGCAGAAAATTTTGTGATAGAAGCAATCCAGAGCATCTGAGATGTAGTAGTTAGGCCCACTATCATGATCATAATTCCTTCAATGAGAGATGATTAGATCCAGGCACTCAACACTTGATCTTACCTCTTCCAAGATTGATAGTCTGTAATCTGTATTGACTTTTTCTTTTTTTTTGCATTGTTCTCTTTTTTGCATTGTTCTCTTCATACAACCACTCTAGTTACCTCTTCCAAGATTGAAGAGGATAGGAAGGAAGAGCATCAAAGATTTTTCCCGAATTTCTTATTGAGAGGTAAAGGTTTAAACCCTTGTTTGTTAGAATATGAGTAAAACCGAAAGACCCTTCAACTATAAAGAATCGCACTTTTCCCTCTAAACTATATATACCTGTTACAATATAATTAATGTATACAAATGGACCTTTTTTCCAGCAAGATAATTGAGTATGATCAAAAGGATTATCAAAGAATCTTTCATTAACAAGCTGTTCTGATACCATGAAAGAAGCAATATAACTTGACATTTATCAAACAGAAAAGCATTGCAATAGGTTGTGAGCACAAGTAGCAAACATATATATATAGGTAGGTCTCTGCTTCTAACAGCTACTTCCACAACCATACAAATCTAACTGCTATTACAAACCTTAAATGACCCAAGCCATTAATGTAAATATAGGACATTTAAACGATTTTTATCGAGT
The DNA here is from genome assembly GCA_026898455.1 of Plectranthus barbatus. Lineage (NCBI taxonomy): Eukaryota > Viridiplantae > Streptophyta > Magnoliopsida > Lamiales > Lamiaceae > Plectranthus > Plectranthus barbatus. Next base: position 131,175 of record JAPKLW010001386.1, on the reverse strand, counting down.
TGTTGGGTTACCAGATTCCCCCAATTTTCTTGCACTTCTCCATCACTAGTATTGGTTAAATGCTAATCATGTTCATTTAATGTGTCAAATAAGACTTGATATTATTCAAGGATGTGTACAACTCTAACCTATTCATAATTGTTGATCCTGCTTGACTGACTCCACAGCAGATTTATTACTATAATCTGCTTCAACTAGTTTGATTGTCGGCACGACTTCTGGAATCTTCGTTTGAACCTAAGAAAAATGAAGCATTGGAGCCATGGGAAAGTGGCTGCTCCGAGTTAAGCAAATATCTTAGCTGAGAAAAACATTCTTCAGCTGTTTCTTAGGCGTGATGAGCTAAACATTTCATTGCTTTCATAAAAACACTAATATGTACAAATATATATAATGTTTCAAATATGTTTTCACAACTGAAAACGAGAAACTAGTGTTAGCTAATAAATGGAACTCAAACTAAATCATCAGGAAAAACAATTTACTAGGTAACTTCAGCACGAACTTGAAGGGAATAATTTCCATAACTCTCTTGATCCTCTTTCACCTTCTTGGCAGACATTACCAGAGAATTTCTACACAGATGTATTTCAATCAATTCAAGAGTTGGAGTATCTCCTATATCTTCTGGAATCTTCCTTAGCTCCTGACAAGAACGAAGCACTAGCAACCGGAGTCTTGGAAAGGAGTTGCTCTGTATAGTCCAATGCCTGAGAGATGAATTGTCAATTAGCAATGACAGGAGCTGAGGAAACTCTTCACCAGTTGTTTCCCAAGTTTCACCGCGGCAAGCGTTGTCAAGTAGTTTGAGCTCTTGAAGATTAGGCAATGCACCCACAATAGCCATATCATTCCAAGGAAATCCCCCACCTCCTAAGCTTAACTTTTTCAGTGTCCTTGGGAAACTGGGATTCTTCCCTGACCAGCAAAACCGCTGATAACCACCTACTTCCAACTTCTCAAGTTGGTGCAAATATTTCAGATGATGGAGACCATACTCTTGATTGCTTGTATAAACAAGTCCCAACCTTTTGACATTCGGAATCATCTCAAGGATCTTCTCATCCCAGACAAGATTCTTGATAGGCAAGAGAGTTTGGAGATTTTCGAGAGGAAGCTTCGCTCCATCTGAATCTGTGGGAGGAGGAGGTAGCTTATGAGGGGAATACAAGATTAGATGTCTTAGTTGCCGCATCCTCCACATTTCCAATGGCAGTGAGAAATCAGATTCATTTTTCATGTCACTACTTATATATTGATAAGAAGTTTGACCAGGCGGTAGCATATGAGAGGCATACAAGATCAAATGTCTTAGTTGTTGTTGCCGCTTCCTCCACATTTCAAATGGCAGTGAGAAGTCAAATTCATCTTTTATATCACTCCTTTTAAATTTACCAGAAGTTGGACGGATGATCAGGGTTTGAAGATTCACAAGTTTGGATATGGCTGATGGAATAAACTTCAGGTAGCAAAATACAGCAAGATACCTTAAATGAAAAAGCTCAAAAACTTGGGCAGGGAGCTGTCCCCTTTCAACAGCCAATACCCTAAGCAATCTAGAGCAACCTAAAAAAGCTTGCCAACTATCAATATGCTGGAATCCAAAGCATAGAACAGTGCGGATGATTGGACCCCAAATGTTATACATATAATCTCTACTACACAATGATAAAATGATGCGACGATCATGCATCAAGCCTTGTGGAAGATCATGCTCATCCATAACATGAAGAAATTTCTCTTCATGGGCTTTGCTTACACACAAGTCTCGCACCATAAAATGGACATAGCAGTTCTTAATTTTCCCATCAATCTTCCTGCTCTTCACAATTACAAGATTTCTCTTCACCAGATCATCCAAGTGTTCCTCTGCAACTTCTTCCAAGCTTTTCAGTCTGCATCTATCTCTATGTTTCAAGAAACTCTCAGCTACCCACAATCTAATGATGGTTGAAGCACGAATAATTTTATCTCCTGGTAAGCCGCCAATAAACAGAAGGCATGGCCTTAAATGATGAGGTAAGTGCGTGTAACTCAATGATAATATCGCCCCCAACTCCAACTCAACAGCAGGATTTCCAATTCTTGCAATTTCCTCCCAAGAAGCTCGAGTCATATTGAAAGCAGAGAGGACTCCAGCAACCAATACAACAGCAAGGGGTAGCCCTGCACATCTTCGTGCAATCTTTTTCCCAACATCTTCCAAGTCAGATGGGAAACTGCCAACCTTCTGCTGAAGCAAATCCCAACTTTGATGATCATCCATAAACCGCATCATATGAAGAGGGCTGCGAGAATCGGGATAAGCAGCTACATCCGATAGCCTTGTGGTTAACATGATTCGACTCCCGTTACCATCATCAGGGAATAAATTCCTCAAATCATCCCAAACCTTTGTGCTCCAAACATCATCAATTACAATGAGATACCTCCTACCCTTTAAAGTTTGGTACAACATCGTTGCATGTTCTTCAATGCTCAGTTCTAAAACTTGCTCATCTATAAACAATTTCATTGAATCTATGAGGGTTGAAAGAATCTTCTGTGCACTATAATCTTGTGATACAGTGACCCAAGCACGAATATGAAAACAATCAACAATTAATGAGTCGTCATAAGCATTTTGAGCTAGAGTAGTCTTACCAATGCCACCCATGCCTACGATGGGTATGACTTCAAGTTTGGATGAAATTCCACAAAGCCGATCCTTTATTGTGAACAAATCGCCGTCTAAACCGACAACTACATCTTTTTGGCCTCTGGTTGCAACTCTTGAAGATGAAACAACCGAAGTTGAATTGAACATGGCTCGCTCATCCATGATTTCTCCAACAATTGTACCGATTTCCTCTGTTTTCTTCCAGATGCTGTAGCAATTCAGATCTTGATGTCCCAATACTACTCCACCAACTAATCCGATTTAGCTTCCACATTAAATCTTCAATAAGTACTTCAGTTTCATCAACTAAATCCCTGATTTTGGATTCCAGGCGGCTGGCTTTATCGGGAAAGTCTTCAAGGAATGAGATCAACACCATCACGTATTCGTGTATAGATTTGATTATTTCATTTTCAGCGACTGAAATGGAATATTTATCAGGATTGAGTACCAGATCTGTGGTTTTTTCAAGAGAAACAAGAGCAGCATAAGCCATATTAGTTCCTTTTTTATGAAGTGTGTTTTAGTTATGAAATGTGGGAGTTATGTTGAGAGCTGGATAGAGAATGAGTGGAGGATTATTGTTCAAGGTTGTGTTTGTTATTATTGATTAATATGATATGGATAAGCTATTTATTTTTTTATATATATGATTTAGTCATATTTCTATTTTTTAGGAAGTTAATTAATTTAATTAAACTCTTGATTTTTAAAATTATTAATATATAGCTAAATTTTCTATTCATCCCTTAATAATTAAGAAATAGCACAAATACTTAGGATTCAAGGTTTTTTTTTTTTTAATTCTTCATCATCATACATATTAATTATAATTTATATTTTTAAGTTGTATAAATAAGAATAATCAATTTTATAAAATAAATTGAAGATAAAGAAATAGAATTTATTTTCTCCTCTCTTAACTAAACATATTATTGCTGCTAGAGGAGGGATCATGTAAAAAAAATCCCCATCTGAGAAAAAAGAATGAATCATATCCATCAGATCTAAAAAAATCAATGGTTGATATTGAATCAAGCAACAACTAAAATGCAATCAAGCAACAAAATAATCAAGCAACAACTAAAGCACAATCAAGCAACATTGCAATCAAGCAACGACCCGAATACAATCAAGGAATGTCGTGAATGGAATCAATCATCTTTCTCACTTTCTCACGTTAAGAGTTTTCTCACTGGATCTGCTCCCATTGCTGCTATTTGTCATTTCTTTGTGTTTTTTTAGCTGAAAACATTATAATAATATTTGTAGTACCTTTTATAACTTAAACTCACAGTCATAGTCAATTGGTCCAAACACGTTTTATACTATTTCCATATATTAATTGAAAAATCAAAAATCATTATGTGCCCAATAAAAAAGTACATTTTGTAGTTCCGACATTTGCTGTGAACTGGTGAAGATTTTTTATTTATTTTTTTCATTTCTTTCTAGGAAAATAAACAACAATAGTAATATTGAAAACACAAAAGAATATTGTATATGGTTACTCAGTTTACGAATAATAAGTAATTCTAAATACAATTATGTTTTTTCTTCCTACGATCCCTTTAAAACTTTAAATACTCCTTAGAGTTTAATTTAAAATCTTAATTAAAAGAATTGAAATTCAAATGTATAATATCCTTGTTGTAGTCCCCGGCACGTGCGGGTTTGGAGATCATGTAGTATGCAGCTTGGCATTAGGCTGTTGTAATTTGCCTTTCTCAAAGTGCTTGGCAGACTCTGGCCGGAAGAGGTGCCTTGGAAAGAATAGGCGATACTGGGATCATGCAATCGGATATTGCCAAAGTTGGTTGCTTTTGGCTTTGACCATAAATAGATTTATTAGACTTTCATTATAATTGTTTGAACACACAAATTTAAGATCTATTTTTGTTGTTGTCTGTGCAGAGCGTAGACATGAAACAGGCGGCAAATTTGTAAGAATCACACTCGTCTTTGATCATAAAGTAACTACGTCTCTATGCATAAAAACTTCAACTATGCAAATATTAAAGTCTTTACCTCTCAGCAGCAATTTCTGGAGTCTTCTTGCTTGTTGTCTTAACAACATTCCTATCATACAGACAATAGAGACAATACACAAAGAAAACAGCAAGAAAGACGTTAGTCAAGAAACGTGAGCAACTACAAAAAATTCGCAATGGAATTTTCCATCGCAAATCACATAATATTCCGTCGCTAAATAAAATAGCGACTGAATTTTCCGTTATGAGTTTTTTCTAAAAAAAAAATAAATTTAAGTTATTTTATTGCGAACTGGTTATTAACCGGTCCAACAATCGCGAACCTGTCCCGGTCCACTTTGAAATCTGGTAGTTGCGTTTGCAAGATTTCAAACTCGAGACCTCCCGCACGCAATCCCTCCTCTTACCACTGGACCAAATACATTCATTAATTTTTGTATATTTTTTATTTATTTGACGGGGCTTTAGTTGATGGGTTTTAGATTTGAATATTTAATTAAGATTTTAAATTAAATTAAGAATAAATTTGGAATATTACAATTTTTGTTAAGGAAAAAAAAAAGTGATTGCATTTAGAATTACCCTAACTATTTTTAGGTACTATCAGACCAAAATATTTTGGCAAAGTCTCAGATGAGACGGTCTCATCTTTTTTATTGTGAGACGAATTTAATGAAATGATGTATATTTCTTTATTGCAAATGATGTTTCACCATTTTTATTGTAATATGAGTTTAATGAAATGATGTATTTCTTTATTGCAAATGATGTATTTCTTTGTTGCAAATAATGTAATTCTTAAAAATGAAATGATGTATTTAACTTATTGAAATGATGTATTAAGGTCCGTCTTACAATAAAAAAATAGTGAGACCGTCTCTCAGAAGACCAACTCAAATATTTTTAATATTTTACTATTAGCTAGAGACGAGATAAAAATATAATATGAGTTAAAAGAAGATTCAAACTAAATTGTAAGTGCATTTGACATAAGAGCTGTGTGCCCTTTATTTATAGGCAAGTATTTACTACACTTATAATTTTATTTATTCAAAATGAAGTATGTGTACCCTTTATTTAATGGCAAGTACTTACTACACTTCCCTCATCATCCTCTTGTTATATAATTTTGTTAATTCAAAATGAAGTATTTACAGATTCTCATTTGAATTATGTTCATTGAGAAATGTTGAAATTACTCTATGTTTTTGCAAGTAAACACTAGTGTACGAAATTATACAATCATGCAACTTTTGTCCTTGTTATCCTTTCCGACGTGACAACCCAACTGATAGTAGCACCGACCAAAACACTCAATTGACCTTGAAGTCTTTTCTTCCTCACGAATCATCAGTTGTTAGTTCCTTCACAAATTGTCAGTTGGATCACCTCTCAATTGACTACTAAAGCAGATTTGTGTCACACAATTTTTGAGAGAGCAATATCTCACAATACCTATCGCATGCTGCTTAATATTTGTTGGGGTCAGAAATGAGCAGCCCAAGTTAAGAGGCCCAATAACACGGCCCAAAGATATCACGCGGAAAGGCTAGACGTAAGGTCCAACAACTGGGCCCAAAATCGGAGGTTGACTTTTGATCAAATTTACAATGTTAGAAGCAATTCTACATAGCTGAGCAGAGGGGAAAACTAGAAAAAGCGATAAAGGCAGTTCGGCAGTTCGACGTAACCAGTTCGAGGAAAGTTACACGTGCGGATTAAAGAAATAAATTAAAGCAATTATGGGAGGCGGATCTTTCAGAAACTGACCCTCGGGCGCGTCGAAGGAGTAAATACAAGCAGTTATTGTACGTGGAGAACTCGGAATTAAATTTAGAGCCGTTATTTAGAGCTCTATAAATATTTTGGAAAAGATGAATTTTCGGGGCTAATCACGATACTTGCACGGAAGAAAACCAATCAGCTCAACCCAAAGCTTACTTGTGGAAATCATTAATCTCAGGCAGTTCGACGTTGTTCGCACGAATTAGGATTTGTATTTCTTTCCTTATTTCGTGTAGCTTATTTAATTCCAGTTCTAGTAATTTTTACCTATAATTTTGTAATTTCTTTCTGCATTAGTAAAATTCTTCTTGGGCCTCTTGTTATACAAAATTACCCGCAACAATTTGGCGCCCACCGTGGGGCCCAATAATAAAATTGTGTTAACATTTGTTTGCAGGAAATGTCAGAAGCTGGAAATAACACCAATCCCGTTGAACTGATCACCGATGGAAACACACCACCCTCTGGGGCAGGCAGAGTGAGTCAAGGGCGATGAACCAACCCAACCGTAGGTCCCGGGACTCCCACTGGAGCGAGACGAGGGAAACTAGTGACGACGGGTCTTGGGATCGGTCAGCATCGCGAGACCCTGGACGACATCAGGTGGAACTTTAATATAACCCTGCTCAACGAACTGTCATTCCCACCACCACCACCTTCCCTAATGCAGGACCCGTACGTAGCTCAGTTGGTAAGCTAGGTCCAGACGGCTCGAGGCATCATGGAGAGGATGGGGACGCAGGTGGAAGCCGTGACCTAAAAGTGCCAGCTCCTCAAACAAGATAACCAACGGCTGCAGCAACGAATCGACGCGCAACCGATAGTAAAGGAACCAGGGAGCACTAGCAGAGGTCGGCCCGCTGCAGCTAGGGACCTGCGATACGAGATCAACTAGACCACAAAGAATGGGATCGAGCACGAGACACTGAGAACTCCTCCGGAGAATCAACACGCAAACCCGGATTTACTACCGGACCTGGGTGCGGCGGGCAATGCGATATTGACACAAATAGAAAGGAGATTCGAAAAACGCTTGAACTACTTCAAATCATTGATCGTTCGGGTGTGGGGCCTCCCACCTCCGGACAGAACCATCCCCAGAGAGAGTTATGCGGAGTCGCCATTTGCGCCTGAGATCGCGGAGGCCGAACTCCCGGATTGATTCACTCCGCCCAGCTTCGTACTCTATGATGGCACCTCCGATCTAGAGAACTATGTAGCAGTGTATAAACAGAAAATGTTCACCTTGGCAATTCCTAGCGCGCGATGAGAAGCCTGCATGTGTAAAAGTTTCGGTTCAAGCCTCACTGGACCGGCCTTACAGTGGTTCATCAAACTGCCAAGGGGATCAATCTCAACATTCTCCGAGTTGCACCAGCTCTTCATTCGACAGTACTCAAATAGCAGGAAGCTCGACAAGCACCCAGACGATCTATACACGGTAATCCAGAAGTCCGGAGAACCGCTTAAAGCCTATCTGTCATGATTTAACAAGGAACTGGTGGCTGTGCCGAACTGCACAAATAGTACCGCGGTACGAGCGTTCACTAAAAGATTAGACATTAATTCTGACCTCTATAGAGAACTGTCGATCTATCCTTGTCAGACTATGGATGACGCGCTTAACCGCGCGTGGGCACTAATCAAGTGGGAAGAGGATGAGCCTTACCGGAAAGCACAGCGCAGTGGGGGGAGACCAGTGGCTCGTGAGGAGCAATGGCGAGAACAACGCGACAAGCGCCCCGCACGGCCGCATCTGTACAATCACCCTCTGGCAGCAAGCTACCACAGATCAACACCTTAACCCTTATGTGCCAGAGTATACCCTTTCAATCGAACCAGTTGATTTGGTGTATAATGTACTCCGGCAAATACCAGAAAAGGTAAGGTGGCCGCAAAAGATGAAAATCGATCCTTCTATGAGGGACCCTAAGAAATTTTGTGACTTCCACAACGACCATGGGCACACCACGGCGGACTGCCGCGCATTGCAATTAGAAGTGGTGAAGTTTTTGAAGAAATGACTGTTGTTGGAATTCTTAACAAATAAGAGAAAGCGGACTTGGACCCGCAAAAAACAGATCGCACCAACCACGGGAGAAGTCAGTCGGACCGACAAAACACCAGCCCCAATTTGTACCATTAATTGTATCACCAGTGGCTCCGAGATCAGTGGGGCAACTAGGTCGGCCGCCAAGCGGGCCAGGAGATAGAACCGCGGCGAGGTTGCAATAGTGTGAAGCGCTCCGGCCCATGCGCCAATTGAATTTACAGACAAAGAGGCTCCAGAGTTAAGCATTCCCCTGACGACGCCTTGGTCATCTCTTTGCAATTGTCGGATTGCATCGTCAAGAAGATCCTAGTGGATAATGGTAGTTCAGCCAATATCCTCTTCCAGCATGCGCTAAAGGAAATGAAGATCCCCGATGAAAAGATAGCTAAAAGTCAGACCCCGTTGATTGGATTCAATGGAGGGGTGCAAATGACCGTGGGAACTGTAAGTTTGCCAACTTACTGTGGTGGAGCTCGGCATGACGTGTCCTTTATGATTGTTGATGCACCTAGCGCCTACAATGCATAACTGGGACGCCCGTGGCTTCACCAGCTCAAGGCAGTGCCTTCCACATTCCACCAGATGGTTAAGTTTCCAACTCCAGAGGGGATACACACGATCAAAGTCAAGCAGAGTACCACTAGAGAGTGTTATTATGCTAGCTTCAAGACGGTGTGTTCGCAGCAACATTTCTCAGCTAATCCGCCACTACCACCACCAAGCGAGTTCAACAGTACGATAGAAGTAGGGCTCGACCCGACAGATCCGACTAAGAAAACTAACGTCTTGAGTGATCTCTGTAGGGTTTTTCCGTGAACCAAATCACCAAAACCAAACTGAACCGGATCGATTTATGGATATTGCACATAATTCAAATTCACAAAAACTCTAGCATGCTCCTATGAATTTAATAACCAGTATTGTGGATTGAGGGATTACCGTTATTCCGTCGAGTCTGATCCGATCTTTTGCGTTTGAATTCCAAATTCCAATTCAACTACGCAATTCGATTTTATCTGCGGAATCAGAAATTAGAACCCTAATTTCTTAAATAAAATCGAAAATAAAGAAAATAAAGAAATAGGATTTCTGTTCTCCAGATCAGATCTTCAGGGCTGTGTCCCAATGCTGTTCAGATCTACTACTGGTGAGGACTCCGTAGATCTGTATTCTGAGCAGGACCAGAATCGAAATTCTCCTCCTTTTCTTCTCCAAAAACGGCGCCCCTCTCTCTCTCTAGGTTTAGTGTGTTTCAACTGTGTTACAACTTATGAGAGAGAACTGTCTATTTATAGACCTAGGGTTGTAAACCCTAATGGCTTTTTGGGCTCAATTCAGCATATTTAATTTGGGTCAGACCTGGGACCTAATGTAAATAATAAAGTGGGCCTATAAATTAATTAATTCTCATGTCCACAACCCAGGACACAATTAATTAATTAATATTAATTTTTTTTCACCACAGAATTAATACTGACCTACCCCTTTATTACCACGTTATGAGAACGGGCTGCATTAATTGAGAATCCTCATATTTAAGGTTACCGGAAATCCATTAATTAATCGGAGCCTCTGACAAGCTCTAACTACAATTAATTAATATCTTATAATTCCTGAGTAGTACCACTCAAACCTTATCACTCGTGCCTGAAATTAATCAGCCTGCAGGACTTTGGCACGATGAATGTTATTGAGCTCCTCAGGGAATGTCCCCATCATATTACTCGGATATGGTTACCTAAACCCAGTCTCAGGCGGTACTACATGAACTGTTATTACCCAAGATGCGGATATACGAGCACGTTACTTAGGCTCTCCACCATGGCAAGTCAAAGCAACAGTCAACCCGTGCAAACCCCTGAACATTCGTTAGGGTTTGGACTCAATCAATATAACGAGATCTTGTATTCGCTGATGTCAGACAGACGAATACATCTCACTGCGGTCCATCAATACGCCACCTCTGCGTACCAGCATGTCAAGTAACCAAGACAGACTACTTATCCCGACAATGTCGCAGTCATCCGGACAGACGTATCCTCATACGCTGTCTCGGCTGTGATCAAGTTTATGTCTCACTAGGTCAAGTGATCATACTGTCTTCTGCGATCTACAACACACCGTATGATCGTCCCTATCAGTGAGACAAGAGGATACCATTGTTCATACATGTAAGATTGTTAACAGATAGGAAAAATAAACCGTTGTATACTCATTATAATAAATGCTTTCAGTATACAAAACCTATCAATCTCCCACTTATACTCAAAGCATAACTAAGCTATTACAGACTATACAGTCCGTCTATCTAGTCTGCTGTCACTTTAACCACTATCAGTGGTCGGCATCCACCTCATACCCAGCTCACGAATATGTCTTTCGTAAACTTTCTGCGGCAAGCTCTTTGTAAACGGATCAGCAAGATTGTCAGCAGTGTCAATCTTCTTAATCAGCAAATCGCCCCTCGATACGATTTCTCGTATGATATGGTACTTTCTCTCTATGTGTTTGCTTGTCCTGTGAGACCGCGGTTCCTTTGAGTTTGCCACTGCACCAGAGTTATCACAATAAATTGTGATGCTCCTTGGCAAACTCGGGATCACGCCCAACTCTAAAAGGTAGTTCCGGAGCCACACCCCCTCTTTCGAGGCGGCGACATATTCCGCCTCCATGGTGGAGTCAGCAATGCATTTCTGCTTTGAGCTCCTCCAAGATAAGCTCCACCTCCCAGGGTAAACACATATCCTGAGGTCGATTTCTTCTCATCCTGGTCCCCTTGGAAATCCGAGTCTGTATAACCCACAGGGCACAAATCCTCACTTTGATAAACTAGGCAGAAATTCCTAGTTCTTATCAATTACTTGAGGATGTGCTTTACAGCAGTCCAGTGCGCCTGTCCAGGGTTAGACTGATATCTTGCTACCATGCCAACGGCATAACAGATATCTGGCCTTGTACACAGCATCGCATACATGAGACTACCCACAGCCGAAGCATATGGTACAAGACTCATCTCGTCTTTCTCTCGCTGTGTCTGTGGACACTGCCCACTAGAAAGACGAACGCCATGTCTGAAAGGTAGCAAGCCTTTCTTGGCGAGTTGCATGCTGAACCGAGCTATCACAGTATCCACATAGGATGCCTGGGATAAGCTCAACATTCTTATCTTACGATCTCATAAGACTTTAATACCAAGAATGTAGCCAGCTTCTCCCAGATTCTTCATTTGGAACTGTTCGGACAACCAAACCTTGATTTCCGACATCACTCCCTCGTTGTTTCCAAATAGGAGTATGTCATCAACGTATAGTGCAAGGAAGACCACGCTCCCACTGACACAAAGTCGGTAAACACAACTTTCATTTTCCAACTGTGCAAATCCATAGGATTTAATCACATCGTTGAAACGTAAGTTCCACGACCTTGAAGCTTGCTTAAGTCCATACAAGGACTTCCTAAGCTTCCAGACAAGATGTTCTTCGCCCTTGCTTATGTAACCCTCGGGTTGCTGCATATAGATGTCTCTACCTTCTTCAAGGTAACCGTTTAGAAAAGTAGTTTTGACATCCATCTGACAGATCTCGAGGTCCATATGCGCAGCTATGGAAAGGAGTATCCGGATGGATTTGAGCATGGCTACGGGTGAAAAGGTTTCGTCATAGTCAATGCCCTCTTTTTTACTATAACCCTTTGCCACCAGCCTGGCTTTAAATGTCGTGATCTTTCCATCCGGCCCTTTTTTTTCTCTTGTATACCCATTTGCACCCTATGGCCCTAAAGCCATCCGGCAAATCAGTTTTCTGGTATACATCCATAGCAATTATGGATTCAATTTCAAAATCCATGGCGACACGCCATTTCGCAACATCCTTGTCCTGCACTGCCTCTTCGTAAGTTAGTGGGTCAGAGTCCTCATGTCCGTCTTCCAGGCTCAAGTCCGAAGACTCAGCCACGAACATGTACCTTTCCGGCTGGAAAATAACTCTCCCACTACGACGAGGCATCGGTGCTGTGTCAGTAGTAGGTGCAGTGACTTGTGATCCTACACCTTGCACTGAAGAACGTGTATGTGGTGTTGTACCTCTCACAGGTGCACCCACATCTACACGTTCCCCTTCCCTTGGAATTGCATTCTCGTTCTCAATTTCTTGAAGAACGATATCACTCCTTGACCTGTGATTACTCACATACTCGTCCTCCAAGAATCTAGAGTTGGTGCTAACAACGACTCTTTGACTCTCAGGACAGTAAAAGTAACCACATTTTGTTTGTCTGGGATACCCTATGAACAACATTACTTTTGACCTGCTTTCTAACTTATCAGGTTCCTTCGACAGTACGTGTGCCGGACAGCCCCATACTCTAAACTTGCACAAACTAGGTTTGCGACCAAGGAAGAGCTCAGAAGGTGTCTTAGGAACTGATTTAGAAGGCACCACATTAAGCACGTAAGCTGTTGTTTCCAATGCGTAGCCCCAAAACGAAATTGGTAAGTTTGCATAACTCATCATTGATCTTACCATCTCTAGAAGAGTCATATTTCTTCTTTCAGCTACACCGTTTTGCTGGGGAGTTCCCGGTGCAGTCCACTGGGATGTAATCCCATTTTCTGACAAATATTGCAGGAACTCGTTGCCGAGGTATTCGCCACCGCGGTCAGATCGCAGCGACTTGATAGTTTTCCCGACCTTCTTTTCTACTTCAGCCTTGAACTCTTTGAATTTCTCAAAGCATTCAGACTTGTAGCGAAGCAGGTAAACGTATCCGTACCTTGAGTAGTCGTCAATGAAAGTGACGAAGTACTCATACCCTCCACGAGCCTGCGTGGACATCGGTCCACATAAGTCAGAATGGATCAATTCCAACACTTCCTCTGCTCGAGACTGATTAGCCTTGAAAGGCATAGTTGACATCTTGCCCTCGATGCAGGATTCGCAGACTTGATAAGGTACAGCCCGGACTAGGTCCAATGTACCGTCATCTGCAAGTCTTTGAATCCGCTTCAAGCTGATGTGACCCAGTCTCAAGTGCCAGAGATATGTAAGATCCTCAAACCCGCTTCACACCGTATTTTCGAAACCAAACCTCTCTGGAAGGCTGCTAAAGTGGGCCGTGGAAATTGGGGGTTTCGGGCTTGAGTTTGAACCGAGAACGACGATAAAATCCCAGGCCCTAGCAGACTTTGTGGTGGAGTATTCGGTGAACTTGCAACTCGAAGTTGAAAAAGAGGTGGCGAACTTGGAGGTAACGGAGAACAGAAAGGAGCCATGGGTACTACAGGTCGACGGCTCCAGCAACATGAACGGAAATGGGGCTGGAACAAAGTTGAGCAGTCCATGGGGTGAACAGTACGAGCGAGCTATCCGCCTTAATTTTGAGGCAACAAATAATTAAGCCGAGTACGAAGCACTGATAAGGGGGATGCAACTCGCAAAGGAACTAGGAGCCCAACGTCTACAAGTTAAGGGCGACTTGCAACTGGTAGTGCTGCAAGTGGGTAACCAGTATTAGGTGAAAGAGCCGCGCTTGTTGAAGTATCATGGGTTGGCCACAGCAGTTAGCGGAGGGTTCGAGGAATTCAAAATAAAACACGTAGCTAGGGAGGAGAATGTGGAGGCGGATGCCTTAGCGAATCTGGCATCTTCCCGACGGGAAGCAAGAGAGACCTATCCCAGTGATATGGGCGGAAGAACCCATAGTAACCACAGGTGAAGAAGTGAATGAGATAGTACGGGAGAGTTCATGGATCAACTCAATATTCCGATACATCAAAGAAGGAATCGTACCGAGGGAAAGGGCTGAAGCAGTCCGATTGGCTCGCACGACCGCAAAATATGTTATCCATAGCAACAAGTTGTACCACAGGTCTGTGGAAGGACCCCTCCTGAAATGTATCTCTCCGAGCGCGGCCCCAGTCATCCTGATGGAAATACACAAAGGGGATTGTGGGAGCCACCAGGGAGCTCATTCTTTAGCACATAAGGTGATATCAGCGGGGTTTTACTAGCCTACTCTGAGAAAGGACGCGAGAGAGTATGTAAGAAGTTGCGAAGCCTGCCAGAGGTTCGAGGTCACCACATAGGGTCGTGCGGAGCCTCTTCACGCCACCATCCCCGTGTGGCCCTTCATGGTGTGGGGAATGGACATCATGGGAAAACTACCGAAAGGGGCTGGGCAAAAGGAGTATTTGCTTGTAGCCACCGATTATTTTACAAAATGGGTAGAGGCGGAAGCATTCCGCAATGTTCGGGAGCCAGAAGTAATCAAGTTCCTGTGGATGAATATATTGTGCCGATTTGGGATACCGAAAGAAATCAGGACGGATAACGGTACACAGTTCACCGAGAGGAGAGTTCAAGAGTTTTGCGATCGGTACAGAATAAAGTTGATATTCTCAACACCTCGATATCCGGAGGAAAATGGACAAGCGGAATCAACCAATAAAACGATAATGGCTACCATGAAGAAGAGATTGAACGCGCACAAGTCCAGATGGGTCGACGAACTCCCGGGATTACTTTGGGCGTATCAAACTAACGTGCGAACTGCCACAGGAAGTACCCTCTTTGCGTTAGCTTATGGTGAGGAGGCAGTAATCCCAGTCGAAGTAAAAGCAATGAATCTGCAAGTCAAACTATGTGATGAAATTAACAATGAAGATAAGCTTCTCAAAAACTTAGAAAATTATCTTCTGAAGCACGGGTGTAAATTTAGTATTATACTAAAGGAGTTCCTCAAATTTCCCTCCAATTTTTTTGAGAATGTGTCTGTTGAAGATATTAGAAAAGATTTTGATGAATCTTCTAGATAGCTTGTAAATAGATTCGTTTGTTATTTTCCTTTCCATATTTCATGCTATTGTACGTGTATATATATATCTCTTTAGAGATTAATATCAATGAGAAGATTATTCTACCAATCTTAACATGGTATCAGTCTAACCATTGGCTGGAAACCCTAATTCCTTCTCCCTTTTCGCCGTCTCCGGTCTCTTCTTTCATTCGACATGCCCGCCTCCCATGGCTGACTCCGACCTTCCTTCTCTTCCCCTCTCTACCATGATTCATATGGTTAATATTAAATTAACCTCTACAAATTATCTTATTTGGCATGCTCAAATAGAGCCTCTCCTCGTCAGTCAGAATTTCATGTCCTTTGTAGATGGCACGTCTGCCCCACCCCCTGCTGAAATCACTTCTGCGGCTGGTGTCAAATCCGCAAACCCAGCGTTCACTCAATGGTCCTCCAGGGATCAAGAGAAGATTATTCTACCAATCTTAACAGTGTCAATTCCAACAAATAAAATATAGTAAAAAAATTTATAATTGATTTCGAAATATTTGTTTATTTGTTGTGAGATAATTATAATTTTAATTAACAAATTTTTTATTTATTTTGCTCCTCCACCCATGTTTCAAATTTTCAAAATTACAATAATTCTTTTGCGCGAAAATTCAAGTTCGAAATATTACCGAGTTCAGGTCTTACGTACTTTCATTAAAAATATGCATATTGGATAACATGGAATCTGATTATTCTCTTTATATGAGACAACACATATTAATTCTATATATCTAAGCTAAAATATTATAACTATAATAATAAATATGTGTAAAAAGATGTGAATGCCATGCAATTAATATACAAAAAATTTTATATTTATTAATGCAATTTAGAATATATAATTTTTCTATTGAAAAAATATTTTTGTTATTTATCTGATGAATACAATTTATGTTAAATATGTATCCTTATTCATTTTATTTATACAATTTTTTAATATTAAAATATTTTTCTTTTTATGTATGTAAAATAGATATAATATTGTTTATTTGGATTAAACTATATTTTTATTATTAAAATTTAAATTTAAACTTACAAAATATTTTCGTGCAATGCACGGGTAAAATTCTAGTATATACTGAAAGAGTTCCGACATATTTTTCAAGAATTCCGCCTAAAATTAATAGGCATGCGAAGTTATTGAATATCAGAAATTAAAAAATAAAAAATAAAACAAAAGTTCTTGAAAAACACAAAAATTTATGCGTTATATTACCTAGTGTCCTAGATCAGTTATCAATTCAAAGTTTCATGATTACAATTGAGTTTTTTAAATTTAAAAGATCATTAGAATTAAAAACAGTCAATGTAAATGTGTTAGTTGCAAAACTCTTAAATATTACATTATTTGTGATATAATTAATTTACGTCTAATCGGAGTATGCATTATTCTCCAACCATTGCTTATAGTATTATTCTCATTTTTTTTTTTCAAAAGATATGTAAAATTGTATATTTTGGATAATATGAAAGTTTTGGTAATCCTCTACATAAATGATAAAAAAAAGTATATTTAAAAATAATTATGTTCACATATATTAAAATTTTAAATATATAAAAAATATTTCCATGGAATGATCGGATATAATTCTAGTTTTAAATAAATTAATGAATTGATCCCAAACATCAACAAAAACAAAATGCCATGGTTTAAGTTTTTTTGTACTTAACACAAATTTTAATATTATATTACATTTCTAATTAAGCATTACTAATTATATACACTGCTACTAATAAAACTAGTCTTGTTATATTATAGCTATCCTAACATATGGATTATGATAAAAGTTGAATGAGACAAAAAAAAAATAGTTATGAAAGAGTGGGACTCAGTCAAATTTTTATTTTATGAACTGAAATTAACAAAATATATTGACGAACTTGAAATACTTTTTGTTTGAACTATATAAATTTAAATTGTAGCTAGCCCAAGTAAATCATGAGTGCAAATAACTAAATCATCAGAAATGTTGTAAATTAAATTGATTAGAACACAAATAAAATAAAAACACAAAGATTTATAATTGCTTGAATTTGTGCCCTACATCCAACCTCCTACTTTCTCTCCCTCCAGCAACTTATGGTTTTGACAATTTATAATGGTCATGAACTTTAGTATTTATATAGTTAGAATCATCCATATATGACAAAGATTAATGGTGATATATCCTTCTAGATATGCTATGAATTATTTTCTACATTAACTAATTCATATACCTCTTCCAACTCATCTACCACAAAAAACACCTCAATTAATATTGAGACTATAACCAATGAGCAAAAATAATTGTCTCCGTGACTTCAGCACGAACTTGAAGAGAATAATTTCCGTAACTCTCTTGATTCTCCTTTATCTTCTTGGCAGACATTACCAAAGAATCTCTACAGTGATGCACTTCAATTAGTTCAAGAGTTGGAATATCGCCTATATCTTCTGGAATCATCACTAGTTCCCAACAGGAACGAAGCACTAGAAACCGGAGTTTTGGGAAGGAGTCGCTCTCAATTATCCAATGCCTGAGGGATGATTGGTCAATTAGCAAAGACATGAGCTGAGGAAACTCTTCACCAGTCGTTTCCCAAGTTTCGCCATGGCAAGCGTTGTCTAGTAGTTTGAGCTCTTGAAGATTAGGCAACAAACCAACAATAATCATATCTTTCCAAGGAAATCCACCACCCACTAAGCTCAACTTTTTTAGAGTCATTGGGAAACTGATGTTCTTCCCTAACCAACGAAAGTCAGAATGCCCAACTACTTCCAACTTCTCAAGTTTTCTCAAATCTTTGAGATGATGGAGACCATACTCCTGATTGCATGTATAAACAAGTCCTAACCTTTTCAGATTTGGAATCATTTGAAGGATCTTCTCACCCCATACAAGATTCTTGATAGGCAAAAGAGTTTGGAGATTTTCTAGAGGAAGCTTCACTCCATCTAATTCTGAGGTAGCTTATGCGGGGAATATAAGAGAAGATGTCTTAGTTGCCGCATCCTCCACATTTCCAGTGGCAGTGAGAAATCAGATTCATCTTTCATGTTACTCTTTTGAATTTTACCAAGTGTTGGACGGATGATTAAGGTTTGAAGATTCTCAAGTTCGGATATGGCTGATGGAACAAACTTCGGGTAGCAAGATATCTTAAATGAAAAAGCTCAAATGCTTGGGCAGGGAGCTCTCCACTTTCAACAGTCAATATCCTAAGCAATTTAGAGCGACCCAAAAATGCTACCCAACTACGAATATCCTGGGATCCGAAGCATAGAATGGTACGGATGATTGGACCCCAAATATTATATATATCAGCTCTACCACTATTATATATATCAACTCTACCACTCAAAATGATGCGTCGATCATTCATCAAGCCTTCTGGAAGATCATGCTCATGCATAACACTAAGAAATTTCTCTTCACGGGCTTTGCTTATGCACAAGTCTCGCACCATATCATGGACACTGCAGTTCTTGATTTTCCCATCAATCTTCCTACTCTTCACAATTACAAGATTTCTCTTCACCAAATCATCCAAGTATTCCTCTGCAACTTCTTCCAAGCTTTTCAGTCTGCATCTATCTCTATGTTTCAAAAAACCCTCAGCTACCCATAATCTAATGATGGTTGAAGCACGAATACTTTTATCTTCTGATAAGCCACCAATAAACAGAAGACACGGCCTCAAACAATGAGGCAAGTGCGTGTAACTCAAGGATAATATTGCCCCCAACTCCAGTTCAACAGCAGGATCTCCAGTTCTGGCAATTTCCTCCCAAGAAGCTCGAGTCATATCCACGGCAGAGAGGACTCCTGCAACCAGGACAACAGCAAGGGGTAGCCCTACACATCTTCGCGCAATCTTTTTCCCAACATCTTCCAAGTCAGATGCGAAACTGCCAACCTTCTGCTGAAGTAACTCCCAACTTTGCTGATCATCCATGAATTGCATCATATGAAGAGGGCTCTGAGAGTCGGGATAAGAAGCTACATCCGATAGCCTTGTGGTTATCATAATTCGACTCCCATTACCATCATCAGGGAATGAATTCCTCAAATCATCCCAAACTTTTGTGTTCCAAACATCATCCATTACAATGAGATACCTCCTACCCTTTAAAGTTTGGTATGCTATCGTTGCATTATCATCAATATCCTGTTCTTTCTCATTTATAAGCAATTTCATTGAATCTACGAGGGTTGAAAGAATCTTCTGAGCAGTATAATCTTGTGATACTGTGACCCAAGCGCGAATATGAAAACGATCAACAATTAATGGGTCATCATAAGCATTTTGAGCTAGAGTAGTCTTACCTATGCCACCCATACCTACGATGGGTATGACTTCAAGTTTGGATGAAATTCCATAAAGCCGATCCTTTATTGCGACCAAATCGCCGTCTAAGCCGACAACATCTTTTTGGCCTCTGGTTGCAACTCTTGAAGATGAAACAGCCGAAGCTGAACCAACTACGGCTCGCTCATCCATGATTTCTCCAACAATTGCACCGGTTTCCTCTGTTTCCTTTCGCAGCAGCTGTAGCAAATCAGATCTTGATGGACCAATACTACTCCACCAACTGATACGATTTAGCTTCCACATAAAATCTTCAATATTTGCTTCTGTCTCATTGGCTAAATCCCTGATTTTGGGTTCCAGGCGGCTGGCTTTATCGGGAAAGTCTTCAAGGAATGAAATCAACACCATCACGTATTCGTGGATAGATTTGATTATTTCATTTTCAGCTAGAGAAAGGGAATATTTGTCAGGCTTGAGGGCCAGATCTATGGTTTGTTCAAGGGAAACAAGAGCAGCATAAGCCATATTAGGGGCGGTGCTACAGATTTACAAGTTCTGTTTACTGTATGAATTTTGGAGTTGTGTGGAGTGAGAATGAGTTGAAGAGGATTTATTGGTCAACAACATGGGTTATTGTTTTTATTACTCATCATTATGATATGGATAAGCATAAACTATTTATCTTTTATCATATTAAGATTTCTAAAATTAAATTAATTAAACCCTTTAATTTTTAAAACTACTTTATTTCTAATTTTTCTACTATAACATTTTATATTTCCGACATTTGGTATGAACTACAGAAGATTTTTTTTTATTTTACTAGTACACATGATGCTTTAAATAATAAGGCAAGCGTGTGCAACCCCAAGAGGATATCTGATCTAGCCCCCAACCGACAACTAGTTTCACAATTCTGGTAAGAAGCTCGAGTCTACTGAGAGGCAGGCAATGGTTGTCTTTGAACACGTCGAACAATCACATAACCAAGTAAATAAGTGATGTACTAAAATGACAACATACGAGACTGCATCAACCGGAAAGTACACCAGATTCTCTATTTGCAATTTGGGATTACATATTTACAAGAAAAATGAACTCTCTCTTTCTTCTCTCTATTTTCTATTAATTTCTATTAATGTTTTCAACTTCATTAATAAAAAAACTAAAAGAAAACGGCTCTCCCAATGGTGACAAAAACGATATTAATAGAAATTAACTAAAAACGAATATTAATAGAAATTAATATTAACGAAAAACGAATATTAGTGCTAGATTTATTAGAAAATCTTAACTTGTAGGGTAACTTGTACTTGAAGGGAATATTTGAAAGTGGCTGAATTTATTTAATTTGCCACTCTTGATTTTCTTATTCAGCAAATATTGTTTCCATTGAAAATTGTGATTGAATATTTTCGCGTCGGCTTCAAAACAATTGGAGCACTAGTGTCAAATTGTCTGCCACAATTTAGAAGAATTGGAAGACTTGAGATGACTATAAAATAGTTACAGATGAAATAACACTAATTAGAATAGAAATCCTTTCTGTTTTCTATTTCAGCTCTATTCATTCTTAAATGAAAATATTTACTGTGAAAAATCAACAATTTATTAAAATTTATCAACAAAAAGCTAAACTAGAGAGTCATAAATCATCGAATATTTATTGATTGCAAATGAAAAACACACTAATATCCTTTTCTTTTTCTGGTTGGCCAGATTATGTCCAAATAACTTTTCCCAGAAAGAAAATTGGAACTAAGTTTTCGAAATGGCTGGGTAAAATCAGCACGTACTTGAAGAGAATAATTTCCGTAACTCTCTTGATCGTCTTTTATCTTTTTGGCACACATTACCAAAGAATCTCTACATTGATGCACTTCAATCAATTCAAGAGTCGGAATATCTCCTATATCTTCGGGAATCTCCTTTAATTCCCTACAAGAACGAAGCCTTAGCAACCGGAGTCTTGGGAAGGAGTTGCTCTGGATTGTCCAATGCTCGAGAGATGAGTTTTCAATTACCAAACTCAGGAGCTGAGGAAACTCTTCACCGGTTGTTTCCCAAGTTTCACCATGGCAGGCGTTTTCAAGTAGTTTGAGTACTTGAAGATTAGGCAATGAACCTACAATAGACATATCCTCCCAAGGAAATCCCCCACCCACTAAGCTCAACTTTCTCAGTTTTGTGGGGAAATTGAGATTTTTCCGCTGCCAAGAAAAAGAATGGGATCCAACAATTTCTAACTTCTCAAGTCGGTGCAAATATTTGAGATGATGGAGACCATACTCTTGATTGAATGTATAAACAAGTCCCAACTTTTTAACATTTGGAATCATGTGCAGGATCTTAACATCCCATGCAAGATTTTCGACAGCCACAAGAGTTTGGAGGTTTTCTAGAGGAAGCTTTGATCCATCTGGATCTGGTAGCACATGAGAAGCAGACATGATAAGATGTCTTAGTTGCCGCATCCTCCAAATTTCCATCGGCAATGAGAAACAAGATTCATCTTTCACGTGTCTCCATTTAATTTTGAATCTCGAAGAAGATGGATAGATGATTAAGGTTTGAAGATTCACAAGTTTGGATATGGCTGAAGGAATAAGTTTGGATACAGCAAGATATCTTAAATGAAAAAGCTCAAATACTTGGGCGGGGAGCTCTTCACTTTCTACAGCCAATACCCTAAGCAATCGGGAACGACCCAAAAAAGCTAGCCAACTATGAATATCTTGGGATCCATAGCATAGAATGGTACGGATGGTTGGACCCCAAATGCTATATATATCATCCCTACCACTCAAAATGATTCGTCGATCGTTCATCAAGCCATGTGGAAGAATATCCCCATCCATAAAATGAAGAAACTTCTCTTCACGGGCTTTGCTTATGCACAAGTCTCTCACCATATCATGGACACTGCAGTTCTTGATTTTCCCATCACTCTTCCTACTCTTCACAATTACAAGATTTCTCTTCACCAGATCCTCCAAGTAACCCTCTGCAACTTCTTCCAAGCTTTTCAGTCTGCAACTATCTCTATGTTTCAAAAAACTCTCAGCTATCCATAATCTAATGATGGTTGATGCACGGATAGTTCTATCTTTTGGTAAGCTTCCAATAAACAGAAGGCATGGCCTTAAATGATGAGGTAAATGCGTGTAACTCAAGGATAATATTGCCCCCAACTCCAGTTCAACAACAGGACTCAGAGTTTTAGCAATTTCCTCCCAAGAAGCTCGAGTCATATCGACTGCAGAGAGGACACCTGCAACCAGGACAACAGCAAGGGGTAGCCCTACACATCTTCGTGCGATCTTTTTCCCAACATCTTCCAAGTCAGATGAGAAACTGCCAACCTTCTGCTGAAGTAATTCCCAACTCTGATGATCATCCATGAACCGCATCATATGAAGAGGGCTGTGAGAGTCGGGATAAGCAGCTACATCCGATAGCCTTGTGGTCAGCATGATTCGACTCCCATAACCATCATCAGGGAATAATCTCCTCAAATCATCCCAAACCCATGTGCTCCAAACATCATCCATTACAATGAGGTACCTCCTACCCTTCAATGTTTTGTGTACAATTATTCCTTGTTCATCATTCTTCTCCAAAACTTCATCATCTATAAACAATTTGATTGAATCTATGATGCTTGAAAGAATTTTGCGTAAACTATAATCTTGTGATACTGTGACCCAAGCACGAATATGAAAATGATCAACAATTAACGAGTCATCATAAGCATTTCGAGCAAGAGTAGTCTTACCTATGCCACCCATACCTACGATGGGTATGACTTGAAGTTTGGATGATATTCCACAAAGCCGATCCTTCATTGTGATCAAATCGCGGTCTAACCCGACAACTGCATCTTTTTGGCTTGTGGTTGCAACTCTTGAAGAGGAAACAGCAGAAGCTGAATTACCCGCAGCTCGTTCATCCATGGTTTCTCCAACAATTGTTCCAATTGCCTCTGTTTCTTTTCTCAGCTGCTGTAGCAATACAGACCTTGATGTCCCAACACTACTCCATCTCAGCCGATTTTGCTTCCACATAAAATCTTCAATAATTGCTTCTATTTCGTTAGCTAATTCCCTGGTTTGGGCTTCCAGGCGGCTGGCCTTATCTGGAAAATCTTCAAGAAATGAAGTCAACACCATCACGTATTGGCGGATAGATCTGATTTCTTCTTTTTCAGCAACAGAAAGGGAATATTTATTAGGAGCGAGTACAACATCTGTGGTATGTTCAAGCGAAACAAGAGCAGCATAAGCCATACGAATTATAACACAGTTGTTATTTTTTCGACAGTAATAAAAGAAGAGACAATGAGACTGGGAGAGAGAGAAAACAGAGGGAGGATTAAATATTTCACTATGCTGTTGACTTCTATATTACTCCTATTAATTTTAATCATTTTTATAACAAAAATATAAATAACTACTCCTATTAATCTAATTAATTTTTATAAAAATAATAAAAACTTTATAAGAACAAAAAATTAAAAATTGAGAATTAATTGTTATAAAATATTATATATCCTAATTCAATGGCATAAATCATAAAATTAATCTTTCCTATGATTTCGTTTTATGATTAAAAAAAGCTTAGGTAGTTGTTGGGAACTATTGGCATGAGCACCACGGCTATCCATTTAGATTTGACCGAAGAAGTTGAACCGATGATTAAAGTTTTAATAGGAGTGTGAATTTGGTGGACTCGACCTAAATTGCCCGTAATGTGGGTTCGGCTTGTTAACCAGTTATTTTGAAAATTTTTTTTTTTTTTTTAATATTTCTCATAAAAAGGAAAAGAAAAAAGAAAAAGAAAATCACCACTATAAAGATAAAACAAAAACCAACAAATGCTATAAAAACTATTGTTCTGGAATGCGCAGGAGAAGGAGACTACTATTCAAGAATCAAGATGGAGCTCATAACCACTGCGACCGACTGAAATTCTCGTGTGCGTCCATGTATGAAGATATTGATGTTAAACAGAGAGAGAGAGAAGAGAGAAGGAGATGGTTAATTGTAGAAAATCAATTGATTAAGTGTTTTGGGAGAAAAACTTTCATTCATATTATTCACCTCAAACAAAATGATGACACCATTTATTTATACAACTGTAAAACAACTCACTAAAATATAGCTGAGAGACAGGGTGGATTATGTAAATTTTGAAGTCAGGTAGGAAGAAAATTTTGATACCCCTATTTAATTTAGTAATAAAAATTATTAATAAAATATATTTTAAAATCATCTATCATATTTAAAATTACAAAACTTATTCAAAAATTTCTTATAACAAAAAACTCGAGTCCTTAGGGACTTTCATTTTTCTTATGGATTCACTTGATTTTTAGATAAACCTTGAACAAAATAAAAAAATTAACTAAAAATAATTCTCCTAACATTTTTTAAGCAAATTTTTTGATATTTTTCATCATCTATTTTCTTTGTTTTTCCTTTTCATAATAGGATAAATGTTTACTAGCTCAAGAAGAACAATTAACATAATTTTAATATGACTAATATTAAATAAATAAAAGCAAACAAATTTAAATCTAAAACCACTCATAAAAAAAATTAAAAAAAGTAAACAAAATAAACTCAAAGGAAATGATTAGGAAATCATGTAAATGCAACATAAAATGTGATAGGATTTAAAAAAATCACACAATATTATGATCACAAATTGTAGACAATATTTGTTTTAAAAAAATGAAGGACTATCTTATCAACTTGCTATTTACTAAAAATTGTTTGTATGATATTGAGAGAGAGAGAAGAGCACTAGTGAAGAGAAGGCAGTCGCTTTGTATTCTAAATAATAGAACCACATTTTAGTTGCCGTGTTAGGTTACGAATAATATAAATTTTAATATCCACGTTTACAGGGCCTGCCCTGAGGTTATCGATGCTAGTAGTCTTAGTGATTGAGTATTTTGACCATGATCATTATTCATGGATTCGAATCGCATCAAGTTATGATTGAAATATTTTTGTCCGAAATAAAGTTTACTCTGAATAGAACTAAGATTTGATAGGATTGAGCACAAAAATTGACGGATTGAGCCGATTAACTCAAATATTTTTTTATAATAATCTTTAACATAAATTTATTACTAAAATCTATTATCAACATTAAGATCATATTTTTTTATTGTGTTTGTATTTAGTTCAAATAATTTTTAATAAATAATTAAATTTTCTAAAGTCATTTAATTAAGAAATTAAAATATTGATAATGTAAAAAAATATTATATTATTAATATTTAAATTTATGAATATACAAAGTTTGATATGTAAATTGAATTTGTGATTCTAAATATCTTTTTACTCTCTATAGCTACATTAAAAAAAATATAATATTTCATTTTTATCCTTATAGTCATAATTTAAATTAAAATATCTTATATGCAAATATATATCCCCTAAAGCACAATCCCAAAATATCATCTTCTTCTCTGTTAACTTGTCTTTATTAATTTAGCATCTTTAATACTAAATTGTGCTATTGCTTACAGAGTTTGTTCTATTGCTTTTTTTTCATTTATTCCAAATGAGTGAGAAAACAGTATATATAGGCATATCAGAAGAAAAGGAAAAAAAAAACACTTGAAACAAAAAAAGGAATACACCTTACCATTTAGAGAAATATCAAAATAAGATAAAGGAAAAGAAAAAAAAAACAAAACAAAAGAAGATCCAACCCACTACTCACAAAACACACACCGAGGCAGCTCTCTCACCCAAAAAAAAACACAAACATTACATTAGCGATAGTCTAGTCTAAAAAAAGGTAGGGAACTTGCCAACACAACGATTCATAGGTATAATAGAAAATTTAACCAACAAAAAATTACTAGTCATGAAAGAAAGATTTAAGCAACACAAAAAGTTGGGCAAATGAAAAAGAGGGAATAATTTTAAGTAGCAAAAAATTATGTATACATTCAAAAAATAACACCCCTTATGAAAAACTCCACAAAATAACAAAAGTGTACTTTCTCTGTCCACAATGTCTCAATCGCTCAGTCACATTTATCGATTTGTGCGAAAATTCCAACTATTTACTTATTTTATTATTATCCACACAGGGGTTTATTAAAATAGTAATATTAAAGCAATAAAAAAGTGAGAAATTTCAACTGGAACTCACATTTAAAATGGGCAATAATTCATAAGGAATTGGGCTGGAAGTAATTCATTACTTCATTCTAGCTGGAAGTAGGCCATAACAACTGGAATTTGGTATTGAATTGGGCCTGAACTCCATAAATTCAACTGGAACTCGGTAAAATCAGATGGAACTCGCATTTAAAATGAGCAGAAACTCATTAGGAATTAGGCTGGAAGTAATTCATTCTAGCTGGAAGTCGGCCATAACAGCTGGAATTTGGTATTGAATTGGGCCTGAACTCCATAAATTTAGCTGGAACTCGTAAAATCAGCTCGAACTTAACAAAAATGAGTTGGAAGTCCATTTTAAATAAAAAGAAGAGTAGTAAAAGTAAACAAATTAATTATCTTTAATTAATTTTATCTTGATATTAGGAATTATATTATATCTATTTTAAAAAATACAGAATGTATATTTACTTTATATACCTTACGTTACTATATTATTTAATTAATTTATTTCTGTTGAGAAAATGCTATCACTTTCCATATTACTGCCATCTTATTTTTCTATACGTGTTACAAATGTTAATCCCCATATTAAAACATTCAATCTAATTAAATTCCATAATATTTGAATGGTTATTTTTGGAATATTTTTTTAAGTGGGAATTTTTTTGGGGCGTCTTCTTTTATTTTATTAAATTTTTAGATTTATGAGTTATTAATTAATACTAAATAATATTAAATAGTTATTTCATATGATTATTCATTAAATCATCAAAGTTTTTTTAATCTAAATAAGAGTGTATTTGTATATATTCGTCCATGTATTACTCCAATTTTAACGAAATAAAACTCGAAACATAATACCTATTATTTAACATATAAAAATAATATAATCTAACAAAATGTCTTATCATATCCCTGGAAGAATGAATAATAAAATTAAACTAAAAATTGTTGTAGCAAAAAAATATCAATAATTAATGATTATTACTACTATTTACTTAAATGGTAATAAAATATTAAAAAACCATTTTCGCACTTGCCTTCATTATCAGAATCAAATCGAATTGAAATATTCTTCATAGGAAATCTTATCTCCCTCACTCATGCAATACATTGTATTGCTCCCTATGATTCTTTGTTGCACACACCTAAAACAAAAAATGTGTTGTGAGGCATTTATCCAATATGCTCACTATTCATACACCTATAATAATGTCAATCGCTATTTAGTCAATTAAAATCAGCAAAATTTTAGCCCATTGATTACGTAAAATTTTTCTTTACTTTTAACGTGATTTTTGTTTAACTTACTTTCTTCAATTAAATCTTCAATCATGATCGTATATATTAAATTTTAAAGAAGATTTTTGATTGAAAATAAATTATAATGTATCAAATTATAACTTAATTCTTAAAAATTATATTTTATGTATACATTACAAATGGGCAGGAAGTCAGCTCATTGGACAGGAAGTCAGTCGATTGGGCCGGAAGTTGACCGATTGGGCAGGAAGTCGGCCGATTGAGGTGGAAGTCGCTTAATTGGGCAGGAAGTCGGTAATTTGCATCCCAAATACAAAAAAAAAATCCTGAGTTCAAGCCCATTTCACCCATTTTTCAAGCACAAAATTACATTAAAATTCGAACCAAACAAGTGGAAAAAAATAATAACAAAATAATATAAATACAACTAATACCTGCTTATTTAACCAACAAAAAATCCAAACAAATATCTCATTACAAGTCCAAAATCCAACAAATTCAAGCTCAATTGAAATTCAAATTAAATCTGGATTTAATATATTTTAAATTCGACTTTCAGTTGGATTTATTTGACTTCCAGCTGGATGACACATTTCCAGCAGAATTTCACTTAAGATTTAATAAATTTAAAAATCGAAATCCAGCTAGAAGGCCCACCTCCACTTCCTGACGAATTTCATTTTCACTTTAAACTCAATTGAAATTCGAATTAAATCTGAATTAAATATATTTTAAATCCAACTTCCTGCCTAATTTCAAATTGAGTTCATGCCGAATTTGTCATTTCCAGATCATTTTCAAATATTGAACACCAAATATTATATTTAATTATTTGCACTTCTCTGAAAATTCATAAAAAATTGAGTTGTGTCAAACAAAATATTAAACAATGAATCTGTTAAACATTTCACACAACCCAAGAGAAGTGATGTTGTGATTAAGACATTTTAACTTAAAAAAGTGTACTTTTGTTATTTCTTGCATTTTTTCATAAGAGTTGTTATACATTGCTTTTCCATTATAATTTTTGCTAATTCAGATTTTCCCTCAATGAAAAACCCCATGTATCAATAATCACAAATTCAAACCCCTTTCCTATGAGAGAGACCTCCACCACATCCAAGGTCGACGCTCTTAAAAGGAGTGCGCGAGCGTAAAAAGTCGAGCCAAGTGGTGGTGCAGTCCAACCACTGGGAAGAAATCTTAGGGTTTTTACTTAATAAAGGCTTTATATTTTATAGAAACTTTGTTTCATGGGGTTTATATTTGAATATTAAAATTTTTAATTAAAATTAAAAGAACAAATAGGAAGCTGTTATTTTATTTTTTCTAAGGAATTGTAAGGAGTAAAAAGAAGGAATTGTCTTCATCTCAAAAAAAAAAAAAAAGGAATTGTAAGGAGTAAAAAGATAGTTGTGTTTAGAATCACTCATTTCAAATTTCTTATAAAAGAGAATAAATATTTCATATTTGTTAATCATTTAAAAGAATAAAATAGAGGAAAATATTTAACGATTTTAAACTTTTATAAAATATTACTCCCTCCGTCCCAGGTCTCTCGAGACGTTTGACCATGCTCGGAGATTAAGAAAAGGTGATTAAAAGATATAGTGGAGTAGGATTAATATGTTAATTAACTTTAAATAATTTTTTTTTTTTTTTACTTTTTGAAAAAAGAGAAAATTTCATATATTAAACACCTACAAACAAAATGACAAATTGAAGACAATCTCAACTTCAAGAATTTGTATAATCTTATCACCACCCCATCAACAAAGGGAGTATATAATTCAAAAACAGACAAACTCAACTTCAAAAATTCTATACAAATTGAAGATCAATAGCCAAGAATACCCTTTTTACTTTTGATCCAGAAAACCCCAATTCAAATTAACAGCCCCCTCAATCAAGAGAAAATTTTAAATTAAAACAAGAAGCAAACTCGACTTAATAAATCACACAGAGGAACCGCACCGGTTTCTGGCTTCTTCCATGTCTCGCGATCGGTGCACAGGTACGTGATGCCGAATTCGCTGGGGCCGAGCTCGCGGCCGAGGATGTACTTGTTGGAGATCCTCGTGCGCGGGTTGAAATCCTTCAGAACTCGGATCGGAGCGGGGAGTTGTGAAGGACGGAGAAGTGGTTGAGCCGCCGTCAGTGGTGGTGGGTGGTGGAGGAAGAGAGAGAGAGCATAGTAGGAGATGGGTGGGGAAGAAGAAGAAGGGCGGCTATGGGTGGGAACATGTAGGGGTGGGACGGTACGGTATACCAAAAATTTTTCGCCATACCGTATACCGTACTGAACTTTACGGTATGAGAAAATTCATATCGTTACTGAACTTCGGTATACCGAAGTTTCGGTATAACATAAACTGAATACCGTTATCGTACCGTAATAACGGTATACCGTACCATACCGAAATTTTACGGTATACCGTGATATACCATAACAATATACTGTACCGTACCAAATATTATTAATTAAAATAATATATAATATTAATAATAATATTATTTAATTAAAAAATGAGTTCCAAGGCAACTTCTCACCAGCTATGTGGTCGGCAACCTTGTCCCCATTACCACCAAATTGATGGTTTAGGTAATAACACTAATTAGCTATACAAAGATGTATTTTATAGGTGACTCAATTCATTTGTATTTGATAACTAACCGATGTGGGATATCAAAATGGTTGCTCATTTATAGATGCTTTCATTGTGTGTGTTTTATTCTTTATCAATGTGAGATACTTTATTATGTAGGATAATAACTTTAAAAAAGTTACTCATTTTGTTGTTATTTTTTCTTCTAACCATATTTTTTTAAAACTATTTTTTATTATTATTTTCTTCTAACCAAATTTCCGATTACATGTCATGCGATTTTATCAACTCACTACTTTTTTGTCATCATCAAACTAAAATTGTTTAAATATTATTGTCTATTTTGTATATTCTTTCATTCTACAAGTGCAATAATATAATATATATTATTTTTTTTAATAACTATACACAACTAAGTAAAATGCTCATATATATCAAAATGTGAAATGAAAAGAAATGAAATTGTGAATCATTATAATACCAAAATATGTCTTAACACTAATATTATTTATGTTCAAATAATCACTTTTCAATATAACAATACAATTATGATAATTTACATCATAACAATCAAACTATAACAAAATAAATATTAAAAATAAAATAATAATGTACTAATAATTATTAGAATTTCAATCTAGATGATATTCTTAAAACGTCTCAATAACAAAAATAAGTTGAACGAGGGAGAATAAAGAATTAAAATTAGAAAAATATTAGATATGAACATTTATTGAAATAAATATATAGGATAAATACTATTATATATGAAGAATATTATATTATTTAAAATAAAAATAATATTTATATATTCGGTACGGTATGTAGACGGTATACCCTATATTTTAGAATCTCATACCGTAGATTTTCGGTACGGTATCATACCGTACCGTTAATGACGGTATATCAAGATTTCGATATTTTTTCGATACGATATGTACGGTATTTCGGTATTTTTTTCCACCCCTAGGTACATGAAAAAGAGTTTTAGGGTTGGAGAATATTAATGTGTGGGTAGTTGGGTATTTTAATTGAATGGGAAAATGTTTTCAAATTTATTTTGGAAAAGAATTTTTAATTTTAAGAAAATTTTATTTTTGAGTTTTTAGATTTTAATTAGAGTAGGTAGGGGTGTAATCGAACCGAGTCGAGTCGAGTAGTGTCGTGCTCAAGTTTGACTCGTTTAATTTTGAATCGAGCTTCGAGCTTTTTAATTGAATACTTTGATGTTCACGAACGTTATCGAGCTTTTATCGAGCCTAAACGAACTTTCTAAATTTAGAATATATTTAAAATTTTTATTATTATTTTGAAGAAAAGGTTATTTATTCCAAAAAAAAATATCAAATTTATGCTCATATTCTAAATATTTTCCATTATTAGACAGATTTATCATTATTGTTACTCTTAAATCATGAAAATATTATTTTTATAAAAGTAATTATTTTATATTTCTTACTAATTTTAGCTAACGAGCCTGCTCACGAGTCGAATACTATGATGCTCAAGTTTGGTTCATTTAATAAACGAGCTTTACTAAATAAACTCGAACGAGCTTTTATTGAGTCGAGATCCGAGTAGCTCACGAACAGTTTGGTTCATTTACACCCCTAAGGATTAGGGAGTAAAAAATAATTTCACCCATTTTTATGGTTCCGAAGATTAAAAGATAGAAAAGAATATTTCATTACATTAAAAATCTTTTAAAATTTTAAATATTTAAATAATTCGTAAATTCTTCGACTTAACGTATTAGCCGGAAAACCTAATAATTTAAGACTAGGTTCAAAAAAAATTCACCTCATCATTGTCCTCTGGGATTTCGTCAAGACATTCCTACACAAAATACTCTTACAGCCATTTTGAGGTTTCATACTTAAAACCTCCCCTGCATTCATACTTAAATGATTCCATTCTTTGTTCTGAATTCCTCCCTCAACTAATTAAATTAACCTCATTAATACGTAGTTGAAGAGAATCATTTCCATAACTCTCTTGGTCCTCTTTTATCTTCATGGCAGACAACATCAGAGACGGTTGACAACTATGCACTTCTACCAATTCAAGAGTTGGAATATCTCCTGGAATCTCCCTTAGTCCCCAGCAACAACGAAGCCTTAGTAACCGGAGTCTTGGAAAAGAGTTGCTCTGGATTATCCACTGCCATAGATATGAGTCATCAATTAGCAAAGACACTAGCTGAGGAAACTCTTCTCTACTTGTTTTCCAAGTTTTGCCATGGCAAGCATTGTCTAGTAGTTTGAGCACTTGAAGATGAGGCAACGCACCTACAATAGCCATATCTTCCCATGGATATCCCCCACCCACTAAACTTAACTTTTTCAATGTCTTGGGGAAATTGGGATTTTTTCCTTGCCAAGAAAAATGATGACACCCAAACACTTTCAACTTCTCAAGTTGGTGCAGATTTTTGAGATGATGGAGACCATACTCTTGATTGCATGTATAAACAAGTCCCAACCTTTTGACATTTGGAATCATCTCAACGATCTTCTCATCCCAGACAAGATTCTTGATAGGCAAAAGAGTTTGGAGATTCTCTAGAGGAAGCTTCCCTCCATCTGAATCTAGGGGAGGAGGTGGTAGCATATGAGGGACATACAAGATAAGATGTCTTAGTTGCCGCATCCTCCACATTTCCATTGACAGTGAGAAATCAGATTCATCTTTCCAGTTACGTCTTTCAGATGGGCGGATGATCAAGGTTTGAAGATTCACAAGATTGGACATGGCTAATGAAACAAACTCCGGGGAGCAAAATAAAGCAAGATATCTTAGATGAAAAAGCTCTGATACTTGGATAGGGAGCCATCCACTTTCAACAGCCAATACCCTAAGCAATCTAGATCGACCCAAAAAAGCTAGCCAACTATGAATATCATGGGATTCGAAGCATAGAATGGTACGGATGGTTGGACCCAAAATGTTATATATACCATCTCCACCACTCAAAATGATGCATCG
Source organism: Plectranthus barbatus (assembly GCA_026898455.1). Classification (NCBI taxonomy): domain Eukaryota; kingdom Viridiplantae; phylum Streptophyta; class Magnoliopsida; order Lamiales; family Lamiaceae; genus Plectranthus; species Plectranthus barbatus. The sequence goes on along the minus strand of JAPKLW010001386.1, from coordinate 97,552 downwards.
ATCATTAATTAAGCCTTGTGGAAGAAAATCATCATCTATAACATGAAGAAATTTCTCTTCACGGGCTTTGCTAATGCACATGTCCCGCACCATATCGTGGATAATGCAACTCTTGATTTTCCCGTCACACTTTCTAGCATTCACGATTACAAGATTTCTCGTCACCAAATCCTCCAAGTACTCCTCCGCAACTTCTTCCAAGCTTTTAAATTTATCTCTATGCTTCAAAAAGCTCTCAGCTACCCATAATCTGATGATGGTTGAAGCACGAATAATTTTATCTTCTGGCAAGCCTCCAATAAACAGAAGGCATGGCCTTAAATGATGAGGTAAGTGCATGTAGCTCAAGGATAATATCGCCCCCAACTCCAGTTCGGCAGCAGGATTTCCTGTTCTGGCAATGTCCTCCCATGAAGCCCGAGTCATGTCGGCTGCAGAGAGGACTCCAGCAATCAGGACAACAGCAAGGGGTAGCCCTACGCATCTTCGTGCAATCCTTTTCCCAACATCTTCCAAGTCAGATGGGAAACTGCCAACCTTCTGCTGAAGCAGATCCCAACTTTGATGATCATCCATGAACCGCATCATATGAAGAGGGCTGTGAGAGTCCGGATAAGCAGCTACATCTGATAGCCTTGTGGTCAACATGATTCGACTTCCATTACCATCATCCGGGAATGTTTTCCTCAAATCATCCCAAAGCTTTGTGCTCCATACATCATCCATTACGATGAGATATCTCCTGCCCTTTAAAGTTTGGTATACTATCGTTTCCTGTTCATCAATTTTCAGTCCTAAAACTTTCTCATTTATAAACAATTTCATTGAATCTATGAGGCTTGAAAGAATTATCCGTGCACTACAATATTGTGATACTGTGACCCAAGCACGAATATGAAAGCGATCAACTATTAATGGATCATCATAAGCATTTCGAGCAAGAGTAGTCTTACCGATGCCACCCATACCTACGATGGGTATGACTTGAAGTTTGGATGATATTCCACAAAGCCGATCCTTTATTGTGATCAAATCGGCGTCTAACCCGACAACTGCATCTTTTTGGCTTGTGGTTGCAACTCTTGAAGATGAAACAGCAGAAGCTGAACTACCCGCGGCTCGTTCATCCATGGTTTCTCCAACAATTGTTCCAATTGCCTCTGTTTCTTTTCTCAGTTGATGTAGCAATTCAGATCTTGATGGCCCAATACTCTTCCCCAAACTCATCCGATTCTGCTTTCGCATGAACTCTTCAATAATTGCTTCGGTCTCATCAGCTAAATCCCTTATTTTGGGTTCCAGGAGGCTGGCTTTCTCTGGAGAATCTTCAAGGAAGGAAACCAACACCATCACATATTCGCCGATAGTTTTGATTGTTTCATTTTCAGCGACAGAAATGGAATACTTATCAGGATTGAGGATCAGATTTGTGGTATGTTCAAGTGAAACAAGAGCAGCATAAGCCATATTTGAGAATTATGAACAGAATTCGTTGTTTTTTATGTAATGAAGTCAAGGAGATGAGTCTATGCGTGAGAGTGAGAGAGAGAGTGTGTGTGGCGGTGAACACTCTTGTGGCCTTGTGGGGTTCAAGGAGGTAACTACCCTGCGATTAGGTAATTAAATTTATTTGAAATGATTTAATAAATTTAAATAAGTAATATTTGAGTTTTACAAGATTTGAGTAATAAACTCAAGGAGGTAACTACTAACTACCCTGCCATTATAAATTCATGAATAAATTTTTGGGGTAAGGGTCAATTTAACAATAGTATAAATATTATTTACCAATTTTTTAAAGTTAATATTTTTTTTTATGTCAAAAATTAATTAATTTTCTATATATTTAAAAATAGACTCTTATAATATCTTGACGGTAGATATGAGACTACCTAATCAATCGACAATACATATTTTAAGAATAAAATTTATACTTCTAAATATAATATTATACGGTTCGAAGTTGTTGAAGCTTAAATAAATTATAAAAAACAGTTTACAATATAATTATTATTTATATTTCTTATTTCATTATTATTATTATTATTTTAAAATATATCGGCACTGATTATAAATTTGTTTTAGCTCATTTTTGTAGTATATTTATGCTTATTTTTTATTAGTTTAGATTCAACTAAAATACAATTTATTGGTATATAAATTAGATTTAATAATTAAATTTCAATCTGATAGATGTACTAAATAAAACTTTTTATTATAAACTATCGACAATTCTTATTTATTTTGTTTTAGTTTTCAAATTCAATTTACTTGTATTTCAGATTTATTTTCTAATAGATATATTTATTATTTCAAACATTCTTATTTATACAAATTAAAAGTACAAATAAAAAATAACTTAAGTAATATAAAAGTAATAAATATAAAATTAAGATAAAATTGTAAAACAAATATATATTTTCTCATTTCTTAATCAGGGTAAAACAATCATTTTTTAAGTTGAGGGGTTAGATTGAACCATTTTTTAAAGTTAAATGGCTTAATTGAGCCAAATAGTCCAGGAGGGGTTAAATTGATCCTGTCAGAATAGTCGAAGGGTTAAATTGACCCTTATCCCTAAATTTTTTAATAAAATAATGAAGTTATTTAATAATTAAATTAAAATATATTTAAATATTGATGGAATAATAAAATTTTAAACATTTAAAATAGATAAATATATAAAGATTGTGTTGTGTTTTGATTTTTCATATATACATTACTAAGTATTTTGTATTGATCCGTACCGAATAACCCGTTATATAAAACTGATCTAAACCAAATGAATCTAGAACATGAGTAAAAATATTCTAATATAAAAACCATAACAATTAAGGGGTTGGGGGACTCTAGTTCCTTTTTATGAAGTAGTCCATGTAAAGAAAAAAAAAATGATAGAAATTTTGAAAGAAGAGAGTGTGAGGAAAGATATGGAGCAAAAGAAATTAATTTTAATCAGTTTTATATTTATTTGTTTATTATTTAAAATTTGATGGAACTCATTGATCATTTATTTCTTGCAAGTAAAATTGAAGAGAGTTGTACATGAGCTCCACCGTGCGTTCCAACAACACAACCATTGGTCCATGGTGGATGAAGGTGCGATGTGACTGTCTAATCGGAGTACTTCATAATACAGTAGAAACTCTATAAATTAATACTCGATTAATTAATAAACTATTTAAAATAATAATTTTTGTCGGTCCCGACTCGGGGATAGGGTGCTAAATTAATAATTCGCTAAAATTATAAGATAATACATTTTTTATAATTTCTATAGGTCCCATATAAAATATAAATTAATAATTTCATAAATGCGTACATATTACATGAATAATTTATGTACACTTCTTGAAAAATGACTCAATTGTCGTTTGTTTTTTGTTGAAATCAATTTCAACTTGAATCTCATCTCTAATTCAATATCTCATATAATTATATTCTTAATGTCCATAAATTGAGACATTGAACATTAAGAATATAATTATATGAGAGATTGAAGGACTCTTCCAAATTAGGTCCTCATTTGATGTACAAAAATTAAATAGAAGTTTGAAAGGTAAGTGAATTGAATATTTTATTATAAATTAATAAAATATTAATTAATGTATAAATTAATAATTATTAATTTATAGTTTAATTAATTACTCTTTTAATTAATAAATTCTTGAGTTCCCAAGAGTATTAATTTATAGAGTTTATACTGTACTAAAGGAGAGTGGTCAACTGTTTAATTAGGGGTGAAATTGGAAATTAATTTATCCATGCAAATTATATATATATATATATATATATATAGAGAGAGAGAGAGAGAGAGAGTTGGGTTCAAATCCGAACTAAATGTCCTGAATGAATTATGATCTATGATCCGGGTGTTCATTTTTTTAATTTGATGGTTACAGTAATGACATGTGACAGACAAATTATTTTTTAATTTAATTGAAAAGGTATTTTAGGTAGAATGTATAATGACACTATTTGGTAGATTTATTAATTTAAGCAATTACCTTATTTGATGCTAAATTAAATAATAATCATATTTTCTCTCCTCTCTCACCATTCACGTTTCTTCTTCCCATATCTCTCAACCCTAAATTCTTAAAATTCAATCATAAAGAAATTCAAATTCATCTATTCAAAAATCGACTGGTTGCTTCGGAACGGCTGCTACTGCATGGAGATTTTCTATCCGTTCCACAGTCCCCCTCGAGTGTGGTAGCGGAAATATGCAACGGATGTGACGCCGCAAAAAATTTTCTGAATGTTGGTGAAGCTGTGACGAATTGGTGAGTTGGTTAGTAGCAGCCAACGAAGCGTTATTTATTGGATGAAACTGATTACATTTTTTCTCATTCATTTTCGTCCAATTATCTTGTTTTTGATATCTTGTGGATGCTACCAAAGCTTATTAAATTGTTCATCTTTTTTTTATTGTGTATTTATCTCATTCATGTTTATGTAAGGGGATTTTATCACATGCGTCTTTTTGTTGTGCTTTTTTTTTTATTTTCATTTCATTTTCTTGTTTGTGTCTACATTGCTTATTCATTAATTTAGGCTTTAGCAATAATGATAATTCATTAGTATACAAATTTCTGATAATGATGAATATTTATCTTCTCCAACATAATTTCATCATACATCTTTAAAGTTCCCGATTGTGTCCAGTTTTTTTTTCGATGTTCATCTTTATTTGCCAATTTGCCAACGTAATTTAGCATATATTTGTTCGCTAGTTTTAATTAAATCAATCTGTGTTTTCTATCTGTATATTTTTGTTTAATTTGTCTGCGTATTGAATTGTTTGGCGTTGGATGGCATGTATTTGTTTGGTTTTTATTTGATTAGATTTTGTGATCTAAAGTTTGATTACGATAGTGTATGATTAAGTATAAGAAATTTTAAAATTGAAGAAGAATGAGGAGTGATAATACTCCGCCGGCGGGGCGTTCTCCAACTTGATCAGAAAGCAGGGGGGTCTGCTCGACGAGGAGTTGATTCGGCCGTCGAGTTCTCCATCAACCGCGGCTCTGTTTTTCATTATTTTTGTATCATATGCGATTATCATTGTTATTTTAGATGAGTGTCATTATTTTTTAATAAATGTTTCATTGTTCGAATTCCTATTTAATGGATTGATAATTATTTATTTATTTTCTACATTGTGTGAACTCAGTTAATATGTAGCATTGTACGTTGTTTATATTATCATTGTTACATTTATTAAATATCATTTTATCAAAATTATCGTTTTAATCTTAATTGATTTGTAATACACCTTTAAAGATCATTGTTATCTTTATTCACTATCATTGTACGAATAATTAAAATTGTTTATACATTTAACGATAATATATTAGTGGAAGTTGACAAAATTATCTTACAATGACACACAAAGCCATAAACAATGACACACAAAGTCATAAACAATGATAACGATTAACTTAAGATTATGGAATAAATTGTGGTGTATTTTCTCTTTCCGATTTATATGATAATAATGGAAAAAATCGTGGGGGATTTGATTTGGTAACTGAATCCGAAAAATCAGCATGTAGATTTAATTCCATTTCAATTTTTCCCGTTTAGGACTAATTTGCCCTTTCAATGATAGAAGAAGCTAGCAACAATGGTAAATAGCAACAGAAAATCTGGGACGTCTATTTTCGAAATCAAAGGCTGAATTTTGGTCTCTGTTCATTCATGGACACATGTTCAACCATGAATGCACCCCTATATATATATATATATATATATAGGGATGTGATCCAGTGAGAACCACTCTTATCATAAGAAATAAGAACCAATCCTCGCCATTGATTTTGATGAATGAACGCTCAGGATTTTACTAAAATTTTCGGTCATTTTACCTCAAAAAAACTGCATTATATGGTATTTTGGTCATTTTGTACTTATTTAAGATTATGTTTGCATATTCAGCCTCGACATACATTATATATCTAACAAACATGCATTATATACATAAGAAACATTCCTTATATATCTAACAAACATCTTCTTGCATTATAATATGGTATTACTCTTATTTGAGAATAATGTTACTATCATTATACGGTATTACTTCCTGCATTATATATGGTATTACTTATATTTTAGAGAAAAATTATATTACTTTCATTATAATGCGTATGTTATTACTATATAATGTATAACAAGTGCAAATATAATTATAAATGATGATTTCGCTGGAAAAAAAAACATGTTGCATTTTTATCTATCATATTCTGCATTATATACTATAACTTCATGCATTATATTGTACAACTGCATTCATTATATAAGAATTCGTGTACTGTTATGAGAATTATGCATATAATCACTAATTTTTTTTACGATGATGTTTTAATCGAAACTGTATTACTTTTATTTTGGAGAATTGTCGATCCAGGACCCAAAAGATAGTTAAATTGTCAATCCAGGACCCGAAAGATGATTTGTCAATCTAGGACCCGAAAGATCAAACAATTCTCAATCCAGGACCTGATATTGAGGTCCTGGATTGAGAATTGTATGATCTTTCGGGTCCTGGATTGAGAATTTTTGTGATCTTTCAGGTCCTGAATTGACAATTAATCTTTCGGGTCCTGAATTGATAATTAATTAAACTATCTTTCGGGTCCTGAATTGATAAAACTCCTTTTATTTTAGAGCAAAATTATTTGCTTACATTATAATACATAAGTTATTTGATTTGTGCATTAGAGATTTAGTTACATACTTTACTCCCACTAAACATGTGCAATAGAGATTTGGTTTAAAAATAATAAAATCATATTATTTTGGTACATTAAAAAATAATTCAAATTAAGAGAATTATGATATTTATAATTTTAAGAAAGAGAAAAATATAACTATATGCACTAAATATAAGGTATTCATATCAAAATTGATATAGAAAATATCTTAATTAATATGGAAAATAATAAATAAGGAAAATTCTCTAATCTTTTAGATTGAAACATATATATTATTAATTTTCTCAAAGATTTTTGTCATATATAAATTCTTATTTGTGCATCAAACTATTTAAAATCATTATTATAATGAATATTTGAATGTTTATCATGTAGACCTTATTTTTAAGGTGAATCAATACTCCGTGGACCACATTATTTTGACATCGACATGCATTATATACCTAACAAACATTCATTATATACCTAACAAACATGCATTATATAATATAATAATATACATTTATATAATATAACAAAAAAATTACATAATTAAAAATAAGTAATGTATTATCAACATTTATAACAACAATAATATTTTCTACAGTATGCAAAGATAATGAATTTTAATTTTTTTGTTGATCTCGCATGAAAAAATATATTGTATTTTATCTATCATATTATGCATTATATACTATAATTTCATGCATTGTATTGTGCAACTTCATTCATTATATAAGAATTTGTGTACTGTTACGAGAATTATGCATAAAATCACTAATTTTCATTGTTTACGATGATTTTAAAATCGAAACATATGCAATAGAGATTTCGTTTGAAAGATAACTAAATTACCTTTAATTTGATATATGATACATGAAAAAATAATTTAAATCGAAGGAGTTATGGTCATTAAAAGATTTTGGATGATTTTAGAGGAGAGATAAAAATATTACAAAATTACCCCTTAATGCATGTTTTACTACACTATAATGCAAGACGGAAATTATTTAGTCTTGAGCATTGGATCATCAATTTGGATGGCCGAGATTGATTCTTATATTCACATAGTAAGGAGAGTTCTCATATGATCACTTCCATATATATATATATATATATATATATAGTTGTGATCATATGTTACCCACCTCCCACATGTTATATGAGACCAAATTTCGACCCTTAATTTTTCAAATCATGTGGCTCACATTTAAACTTGAATTATTCATTAATAATTTTTAATTTCTTTATTAATAATTATTAAGGGTTATTTAGTAATCACTACAAGACATCTCTCTCCTCATTCATATGTTTTCTCTCTCTCTCTCTCTCTCTCTCTCTCTCTCTCTCTCTGCGTTTGAGGAATTTATATTATTTGAATAGCATGCTTTCTAGGTACGTGAATCTGGGAATGACGAAGGTCGCGAAGAAGTTGTTCGATAGAATGCCTGAAAAGGATTGTGTGAGTTGGAATACGATGGTGATGGCGTATGTGCAGAAAACTCTCGATCTTGCGATGGTTCTCCTTCAATAATTCAACTTTGGCTATTTTTCTCTTCGTTGGAATCTATTTTGGTTGATCTTCGTCAGTTTTTTCGCACCCAACAACTAGTGGTGGTTTTTGGTATCTGTTATGGACGATGGTGCAATTTATTGGTTACTGTCAACCGACCAATTTTTATTATGTAGATGTTACATTATGTATATGTTAGTTGATACATTATTTATTCTTTATATACTACATTATCTTTAATAACATATTTTTATTTTAATTTTTAAATATTACTCCAGGTTTTATTATAATGTTGAAATTGTAAACAAATAATACAACATATTTCTCATAAATAATGTAACATTCATAACACGTTATATATCAAATCAAGGATAATTTAATTATCTTTCAAACGAAATACTTATTGCATATGTTCTGAATAAGATAATCGTAGTAATACTAAATAATGTAACATAATACAAAGGATAGAGTAATACTGTAATATTAATAAGTAGAATTAGATCATGCACGATGAATACAAATAGTGCAACATAATATGTCAATACATTATTTTTTATATTATGCTGCATTATCTATGTTCATCGAATAGCATTATCTAATTCCTCGTATTACATTAACCTTTGTATTATGTTACATTATTTAGTTTAGGCTATTACATTATTTAGTATTACGACAAATATATTATTCCGAACATATGTAATAGGGATTTCGTTTGAAAGATAATTAAATTATCTTTAATTTGATATATAATACGTGGAAAAATAATTTAAATTGAGTGAGTTATGATTATTTAAAGTTTTATAAAGATTTTAGAGGAGAGAAAAAAAAGACAATTTTGAGATATGCGCTACATGTTCCACGTAATTGAAAATGTTGGTATCAAAATTACTATTATGCCCAAATAATGTAGCATGTTTAACTAAATAATGCACCGAAAATCTCAACTTCTTAAATTAAATCTAAACCGTCCAGATTCAGATCTAATGGTTAGATTTTTGCCTCATATAAGATATGGGATATGGAGTTACTATGAGAAATAAGAATAGATCTCGCGCGTCCATCTCATCAAATCGACGAACATGATTCATTCTCAGCAAATTGAAAAACGCGGCATTTTTGCCCCAATATCCTGCAGTTTTAGCCTTTAAAGGTTAAAACTGTAAAAAAACTCAAACACAAACAGCAACCTGCATTTTAAGCCCGATTTACTTCATTTTTAACCCAATTTACTTCATTTTTAGCCCGATTTACTTCATTTTTACATAAATACGAATTAAAAAATATTAAACATCTTCTTCTTCAAAGCAGCAATACGAGCGTAGTCTCTATAAAACTCAATACCAACATCAACAGTTCTAAAAACTCTGCCCTTAAAATGCTTCATATCATCAATACACTTTGGAATAAATGAACCTATAAGATACAAAAATGCACAAAGTTAACACTAAAGATGCACAATATAA